>PVJL010004068.1:0-139973 GCA_004026885.1 Lyroderma lyra
CGCACTCAAGGGAAGGGGGGGGTGGGGTGGTGTGTGTGTGTGTGACGCATGTCTGTCAAGGATATCAAAGGAACCTCTCCAGTGCTGGCTAGAGCCACTGTCACATACTTTTATGTTGGTTCCTATAAGCTTCTAAGGTGCTCCTGGCCACATATGTATCTGTTTCAAAAGGAAACAAACTTTTCAGGAGTGGGACAAGTACTCAAACACAGGACCAGTGTCTCAGGACACCATGCTCTGAAGACAGAAGGTCATACACACTCCCAGGGCACCCAAGGGAAAACACACACACACACATACACACACACACACACACACACACACATACACACACACACACACACACATTTCCCTTCCTGGGGCCTCAATACAGGACTCAACACTCAACAGTCAGAGTGTGGACTCCGGCCTCTGCCAGACACCCTCTTTCCACAGAGAGCAAACAAAGACACACAGTCAGTGAGGCTGCTTTCCACTCCTCCCCACACATCAGCGCAGGAGACCAGCAAGGGTGGTGGGCAGCACACAGGAGGCAAAAGGGAATAAGCAACAGCTACCAGAACAGTTTGTGTCAAACTCTTGAGAACTGAGTACAGTGCCAATGGGGAAAGAAATACCCTCCTTGTAGTACTTCTTCAGGGCCTCAGACTTGTGGTCAGTACCTCCTAACCTCATCCAAAAGAACTGCACCCAGCGTGGACCCCACTCTCCCCTATGATGGGTGGTGACTGACAGGGAATAATAGCACCCCAGTCAAATCCACATCAAAACTGGAGCTACCAGGTAAACTTGCAGCTCAGGGCCCTGTGCACCAGCACCACTACCCTCCCTGACAAATGAGAAGGCTGGACATCATCTCATCGGGGTCTGACACAAGCTTGCAAAGGAATGTGCAAACTGAGCTTGGAGAAGTTCATTTCAGACAATGGCCCACAGCTCTTACAGAGAGGCCTCTGGGCCCTTCATGTCTCATTTCTAGAAATGGAAAGCATAGTTCTTGGCTTTAGTATTATACTGCTTAACAAAAGCACCACTGTAAAGAATGGAGTGAACACACACACACACACGCATCCACGCACGCACACAGGATGAAATTTGGGATGCACTGTCCCCCCTGGGCTGCCGAAAGGGCAGAAGGTGACCCACGGTGCTCACTTTACCTTAGTAGCTCCTGCCTCCTGCCTCCCTGTTGTCCCCTAATCTGACTCACTTGAAGCTCTCTTAAAGGCATTTCCCTCAATGGTTGATTGAAAGATGCCATTTTTCATAATTTCACAGGGAAAAGAAACACCCAACAGCCTTCCTTGGCATTCTTTCATGTCTCAAGCATCCAAACTGGTAGAAGTTGTGGCCAGACTTCCAGGGAGCTCCTGGCCTGCCCTACTCATCCCTTGCCTCTACAGCTCTAACACCCTCAGCTCAGAGAATATCCTCATCAGGACTGACTTCTTCCCATCCCACTCCAGGCTGGCCCTAGATGTCTGACTTAGCTGCTACCTTCTGGCCATGTCTGTCCAACAGAACCCATTGATACAGGTCCAGCAGGAGCATTTGGTCACTAGCAATTCTGCCCATCAATAAAGACCCACCTCGCTCTGACAATATGTGCTCTGAGTCTTGGTTTAGAACATCATGGTTGCTAACACTTCCTTTATCCCAGGCACCTGCTACCACACTAGCCCTTTCTTCTCAGCCTGGCCAGGGCCTTCAAAGAGGCATCACTCTGTTATATTATTGTTGTGTTCACAATCTCACTGGGTATAGAGATGACCTGCTCTGAAGCTCATTAGGGTGATTCTCTGGCTCAGTACTCCTGAACCCAGAAAGTGCTCAGCCACCACCTCCTCCAAGGGAGTGATTCAATGAAAATGCATGGCTGATTCTCTCTCGTCCTGAATTTAGAGGATTCATGCTTACTACCCAAGAGGAATTCGAGAAAAAAAAAAGTGGGCTTCCAGCATCTCCAAGACTAATCTTTTTCTTGATAAACTTTATAAGTTTCATATTAGGCACTATATTGGAGAAAAAGATTGGGTACCAATATAATTTAGAATTTTGTTTAAATTTTTTTGTTTTTAAAAAACTTGTGCCAGTGTGAATCTGTTCATCTATTATCATTTATCACATTTAGTACAGATCTGTTGTCTGTTGTCCATATGAAGCTGAGAGTTTCTACAGGCTACAGAAAGAACCTTCATCATTTCCATCTCCCCAGGGACAGACAGATAGTTAAATGCTCTTTTAACTGTGACCTTTTTGGGGGATGGATTCTATTAATGACAGAATACTAGGTAGGGATTAGCTCTGTGTGCCAGGATGTACTCTTCCACACTGCCTACTGAACACCTCTCTGTAAACCCCTGAAATCTTGCCTGTCACTCACATCAATCCTCAAGTTGCCCACGCCAGGAAGCCATCAGTGAATAAGTGGTGGCAAGAGGGTCATTCCCCCTACCTTCCCCGTAAACCCAGGAAGCAATTTTCTCTGTCCACAACCACAAGCCCAAAGCCACAAACTCAAAAGCCCATGTGCATCATAAAGACAGTATTTCTGAGCAGGGGCCAGCCCTGTGGTTAGCTCTGGGTGGTGCGTAACTGCTGTGTGAGATGATCCATCCAATCATTAGTGTGTGTCACTACCAACAATCGAACAGTAGCTTTGAGGGGCTCTTCTCAGCATAGAGGCAAGAGTTTCATAAAGCAAAATAAGCAGAAATCACTCTGGGAGAAGTGACATCTGTAACACCCTAGACTCCCCAACATCACAGAGCCTGAACCTCCCCCTTCAACCCTTTTCCCCACATACCTGCCAGTCTATAACAACTGAGCCACCTACATCTCTATCCTGGGAACTTAAAAAAAAGAAAACACTTGACTTTTTAGCTTAATTTCACAGGAATATTGAGCAGAAGTACAGAGATTTCCCAGGTACCCCCTGCTCCCACACGTGCATAGCCTTCCCCATTATCAATATCCCCTACCCGAGTGGCACATTTGCTACAGCTGATGAACCTACGGTGACACGTCATTGTTATCCAAAGTCCACCATTTACATTAGGGCTCACTCTTGGTGGTGTATGTTTTATAGGTTTGGACAAATTTATAATGATACCCATCCATCCTGGAATCTTTAATGATGACAACTGTTAGCAAGGCTGCTCCCTCCTACCAGTCCAAGACCGCCCAATATCTCTCCCAAATCACCGTTCTTCTCTGGTTCCCACCTCAGACTGCTTCCCGCGGGGATGGCAGACAACGTTCTCTGGCCCTGGACCCCTCGGCAGGAAGTGGGAGCCATGCTCTGGATACCCCTGCCACAGCTGAAGGGAGGGAGGGCCCCTGGCTCCATGGATACTGAAACTCAGCCATGATACATACTTGGAAAGAGTCTGTTGAAAATCCTTCAACAAATTCTCAACAGGAAGGGTCTTCATATCAGGTTATTATGTTCCAAGAAAATTAAAATTGGCTTTTAAGCAAAAGACAGGGGAAGTGGGCTCAGTGGCTCATTTAACTAAGAAGTCTTTTCTAGCAGCTCAGATGACATCATCACAAATCTACCTCCCACTAGGTTAGCTACTGGTTCCAAATGACCAATCCTGTATACATGTAGGAGTCTTATAAAAGAAAACTACTAAAATAAATAAATAAATGGGACTATATCAAACTAAAAAGCTTCTGCACAGCAAAAGAAACCATCAGCAAAGCAAAGAGGCAGCCAACCGAATGGGAGAAATATTTGCAAACATATCTGATAAGGGTCTGATATCTAAAATATATAAAGAACTTGTACAACTGAACAATAAAAGAAACAAATAATCCAATTAAAAAATGGGCTGAGAACCTGAACACACACTTCTCCCATGAAGACATTCAAATGGCCAATAGATATATGAAAAAATGTTCAATTTCACTAGCTATCAGGGAAATGCAAATCAAAACCACAATGAGATCCCACCTCACACCTGTGAGAATGGCTGTTATCAACAAGACAAGGAATAACAAGTGCTGGAGAGGATGTGGGGAAAAAGGAACTCTGGTACACTGCTGGTGGGAGTGCAAACTGGTACAACCACTGTGGAAGGCAGTGTGGAGGGTCCTCAGAAAATTGGGAATGGAGCTACCATTTGACCCAGCAATCCCCCTTCTGGGCATCTACCCAAAGAACTTGAAAACCTTTGTCCGCAAAGACTTATGTACCCCAGTGTTCATCACAGCGCTGTTCATAGTGGCCAAAACATGGAAACAACCAAAGGTCCCTGTGACAGACGACTGGATAAAGAAGCTGTGGTACATATACACAAGGAATATTACGCAGCTGTAAGAAAAGATGAAATATTGCCATTTGCAACAACATGGATGGACCTGGAGATCACTGGGCTAAGCAAATAAGCCAGACAGAAAAAAACCAAGAACTTCATGATTCCACTCACATGTGGAACACAAAATTGAAAGCAACAAAGAAACAAAACCCATGCACATAGTCAGTAGCTTAGAGGTTACCTGGGGGTGAGGCGGAGGGGGGTTGAGAGGAGGGAGGGGGAGTCAAATACAGTGATGGAAGGAGAGCTGGCTCTGGGTGGTGAGCACATGACGCAGCGCATAGACAGTGCACTGTAGAACTGTACACCTGGAACCTATGTGATTTTCACTAACCAATGTCACCCCAATAAATTTTACTATAAAAAAAGAAAGGAAAACTACTACCACAGTGACAGACCTCATGTCCTCTCACCACATCACCCAGAAGATGCAAAATACTCATTCAAAAGCTTTAGTGAAAGAAAGCTTTTCTATTCCAGAAGCCCAGGGGGAAAAGATCCCATGTACTTCACTGGCTCTGACTGAGTGCCCAATCACTGTGGACATGAGCTGTTTGATGTATGTAAATCACGGCTCACCTGTGTGGCTGTGAGAGCGGCCAATCCCACTCAAACCATATAAAAGACAAGGGGGAGGCTAGCCTGCGTGCTTTTGTAAGAAGGGGAGGATGCTATCCCCCTCTACAGCCATGGACCCTGTGTAAGTAGACTCTGGCCACCTCTGTGAAAATGAGTCCCAGCCTCACAGGCTGTGCTGGAAACACCCATTTCAGTAGTATTAAAAGAAGGATTAACTGTTGGCAGCCTCCAGATGAGGAAGAATCAGCAGGCCAAAGGACTTTACCTCAGGGCCAGGAGTAGCTTCTTTAGAAGCATCTGAGACCTCTATGGCCAAAAGCTACAGGAAGAACTTTATGAGGAATCCCCATGGTGACTAAATGTGTTCCTGAACCCAAATTCCAACGTGTGGAGGGGGCAATTTCCTACCCCACCAACAAGCAATTCTTAGACAACAGTAGGGTGCCCAGGAATCCAACTTAACTCTGATACCTACCTACTCAGATCCACAGGGTCACTCCGACAAAACTGCCCTGACCCAGTTCTGACACCAGTTGCAAGCTCAGGTTGTTGTACCTGTACTTCTGACGTACCGGCTACGGACTAGAGATTCCGGAAACCTCCCAACTCAGGATGCCAATCACAAGTCGTTACCCGTATTTCTGACGGAGTGGCTGTAAGTCAGGTTCCCACGCCCCCTTCCTTGAGTTTAATTAATTTGCTAAGTGGCTCAACAAAACTCAGAGAAACATCTTACTAGCTTACTGGCTTATTACAAAGGATGAACATACATAATGCAAGAATAGCCAGATGGCGGAAATCCATAAGGCAAGGAAGGTATGGGAAGAGTGTGGAGCCGCCCTGCTCTCTACAGGCACACCATTCTTCCCAAATCCCCACGTGTTCGCCCATCCAGAGCGCTCCACACCAGGTCCTCCTGAGAGTTTACGGAGGCCTCATTACACAGCTCTGAGTCAATCACTGGCCACTGCTCATTGGCTGAACCTCCAGCCTCTCTTCCCCCCTCAGAGGTGAGGGGGTTGGGGGGACTGAAAGTTCTAACCTTTAATCACATGATTGGTTCTTTTGCCAACCACTTCCATCCTCAGGTGGGGATCAGAAGTCACCTCATTAACATAATAAAGGACACCTTTGCCACTCTTCGCGCTTATGATATTCCAAGGATTTTGGGAGCTGTACATCAGGAACTGTGAGTCAGAAAACTGTGGAGAAAGACCAAATATATATGAGAAATATGTTTTGGTCATCTGAGTGACCAAATATTTTTTTTCCTTATAAATCACAACATAGCAGTGACATTATCAACCATGCTCATCAGCAGGGAGGATGTAGCACTGAGAATCAACCCGCTACCGGTGACACTGCCAGACCCAAGAAGGAGCAGCACAACTCTCGGTCACAACAAGGACAGCACCCCCAGTCACCAGAAATCCCAAGTCTACAAAGACACTCAGAAGACAGAGCAATGAGGAGAGGTCGGAAAATGTCCCTCACTTAGAGAGGTCAAGACAAAGCTTCTCCAGCTCTCCTGCGGGCAAGGAGCCCAGTGCTCTCCCAGCACACCCCTCATTTGAGCAGATGGAAAAATGGATCAATTCCTATGGGCCATTTTCCCAGGCTTACGCCTCAACAGAGAAAACGCTGCACCTTCCATACATTTCTATCTAAACCCCCAAACTCCTTCACATCTAAACAGCTTCTGTCTGTTAGCAGGGACTTAGGATTAACACAAGTGTTACTTATTTGTTTGTTTATTTTGTTGGTCTAAAGAAGACCCTTTCATGCCTCCGGTGCTGTAACAACATGACCAACTTGTCAGGCACAGGGCTCAGAGCTTACAAGGTAAAGCCCAGTTCCTATGGCTGGAGCTAGGACAGCAGAGGGCTTTCGTCACCTGTCCTGCATACAGAAGTCCAGTTCTAAAGATCCTGGTTGCCAGTACAGCCCTCGGTGGTTAAGGCAGTGGACATTGGATCTTGGCAGCCCCTCCGGAGACTTACATGGCGCAGCACGGACACTTAACGCCTGCTTCAGAGAACAGCAGTGTCCCCGAGGTGAAGCAAGTCTGTGTCTGAGACTGCCAGTGGGGAGAGGGTCATGTGGCCAGATCAAGAAATATGGTCCTTGACGATCTGGGATGCGCATCAGCCACACCGGTGACATTCTTTCAGCTGGCACTTCTTAAATGTCTATTAGATACTCAGGTGAGTTCAGAAGTGGGGACTGGCAATGAGCGCAACACAGTGCCTCACCTGTCAGTGGGAGAAGTGGTGGGTTTGAATCTTCCAGATTTTACGTGTCTCCATGCAGAGCTTCAAGGCTCAGCCACTGAGTCAAGGGAATGGTCAAGAGTTCACTATGAAGTGGGAAACAGAACACCTAAAAATCCTAAAGTTACCTGACCTGTGGGATCCGGTAGGTCAGGGCTGGACTGTGAGAGGATGCATCACTGAGGGGCCACTGCTCTCCCTTCAAAGCCTGTTCCTTTTGGAGTCCTCTGAGTCTCCAGATTTGTTCACTCTTGCGAGGTCGGGAAGGGTGTTATACTCTAATTGTTAGCACTCTCATTAAGACAGAAAACCAGTGCTCATTCCTTATTCAATAAGGATGGTTTTGGTTTCTATTTTGAGATGGGTCTCATTCCTTTACAAAGGTCACAATTATAACCTCCAGCTCAAAACAGGGTTTCACAGCTCCCTTCCTCCTCGTCTAATGACCATGACCGCACTTCCTGGAGTTACGTTTACAGCCTTTCACTGGCATCATTCCATCCTCGCAGCCACTTTATTAGGTAGAAACCATTCTTCTCCCCCATTCGACAGAGGAGAAAACTGAAACGTAAAGGTTAGGTTTTGGAACACCAAGAATGAAAAAGAAAACACAGTTGACTACTTTAAAGTATGCGTAAGAGGATGAGTAAGGGCAGGAAATTTGAAATTGTAGCTGTTCAGAAAACTCCATAAATCACATGTGTTGCTTTCTCCCTAGTGTCTCAGAGGACTGGTGACCAGCAAAACCATCCATGTTTCCACACACAAGAGAGAGAAGGAGTAAGCTAGCACTCTCTGGTCAGTCCCACACTAGGTGCCTCTTCTTTCATTCTCCATACCCTGGCAAACTGGGCACTTGTCTCGCTTCCTACAAGGGAGAAAACTGAGGCTTAAAGAAGAGGAAGGAGCAGGTGCATGCACTGGGGCTCTTAGAAATCAATGAAGTAGCAGCTACTCCTAAGAAGGGTCAGGCTCCTGCACCACATGGGCCATGGGACCCCCATTAGAGAAAGCTCCAGGGCGGAGCTGAGCACACAGGAATGCTGTCCCATTCCATGTCCAATCTCGGGTTCACTCCAGGCACTATTTTGTGACTCTGCTATGACCTGTAGTTTCTCTGTTTGAGGCCAGTGTTTGATTATTCCCAAGAGAGACTATTTAAGCATAAATCACTAAAACTTAGGATAGCCACAAGTTATTTGGGAAGGGAGATGAATACTGCAGTTTGAAATAAAAATAAATTTTCTTCTCACCCTTTCCCCATAGTTTGAGGTTTTGTATTCTACTCATTTAGAAAAAGAAAGTTCCTAGTTTTTCATTCGTCCTCTTCTATTTTATATATTCAAAGAGGAAAAATCATACCCTTCAGAACTAGTTCTGTGATAAGTAATAAATCATATCTAGGACTCTGCAGATGGGGAGGACTATTATACAATCTGCTATCTAGTATAGGAGGCGGGGACACAGCAACCATGGGGACCACTGAGCTCTTAGCACCAGTCCAGGACTGGTCACAGACAACACCTCAAAATGTTACCTACTTTACCTCAACAGGTAAATTCCACAAGAAGGCCAATTACCCACAATGCAATTTTCCTTGCAGCCCTTTAAAGTTTTCATAGGTTCTCATGGAAAGGATTTTTTTACCATAAAATGTTACCTTTATATAAACCCTTCGGCCTTTCTCACACAAGTGAGCTAATGGTGATTATTATGTAGCTTCTGTTTATTGTCAATTAACTCTGATTAATGACTTACTATTTGCCAAACTTTATCCCTATATTATTTAATCCTTACAGCCACCTGATTGCACAGGTGCTATTATTCAACCCAGAAAATTAAAACTTGGAGACAAGTTAAGCAACTTAGTCAAGTCACGCAGGTAGCCAGGAAGTGGGAGAGCCAAGAGCAAGACCTAGGACTGTGATTTCAGAACCCACCCAACCTCATTAAACCGTTATACTACACTGTCTTCAACCACGTGTTATATGCAAAAACATATCACGGTATCCTATAGAGAATACGTTTTCATAAAGATTGTGTTTTGAGTTAACAGAAACAGAACTATACTTTGTGACCAAAAAAACCCCAAAAACCAAACAAACAAACAAACAAAACACTGAAAATTGACCAGTTGCACTTTCCTTGAAAAACTCAGGACTGAAAATTATTTTATTCTGACCATTTCAAGTGTGCATGCAAACATTACAGCTTCCAGATACCTTTACAGATCTCACATTTAGGAATTTTGCTGTGAAAACTGGCATAACATTTCTACCTCTGCTGTTATGCTCAGTATTATCACATCATTCTTTAAAACAACCTGCAATGTAATCTGCTTCCCCAGAAAAAATGTATTATACTTGCTTCTTATTGAACCTCACTTATTACTAGTTATATTTTGTAATTTTCCCCTCCAAACAGCCTAGGATTTTGCCCCTGGGGGGCCTACCTACCAATTCGTCTGACTGCAACACAAGAGATAATTCTTATATACGACTTCACAGCTGCAGGGATTTTACAACACATGTCTGTATGTTTACAAACTAAAAAATGCGAGAAAATTGAAATCTGATATGATTATCATCACCTAGTTTTTACTCAACTCTGAGACCATGGCATTTACATCATTTACAGGGTTAAACAGCAAAAGTTACTCAGGCCAACCCAGCTACTTGGTTGAAACTACTTGGTTTCCAGCTCAGCAGCTTGTAAGCCAGTTGGAAATTGGTCATATTTTCACCCACATATTCAGTACTGTCCTTAGACCTGGACCAGAGGGCCCCACTGGAGCCCTAGGCTTTAGAAGGCGCTGCTCTAGTCCTCTTGCAGCTATCCCCCTCCTCTCCAGGTGAAGGCTCTTTGAGGGTCAAGGGCCACTCAGGCCCCAGCTTTACTCTTCAGACCATGAACCCAGGACCTGACGCTTCAGAATTCTCAGCTCAAGAACCTCATTCCACTTTCAGAGCCAGTGGAAGCCACTTTCCCAATCTGTCCTCAAAAGGACACTTGTGTCACTGGTGTGTGCACCCTTAGGTGCAAGGAATGGATGGCTATGGGGCGGCTATTTGGAGGTGTAGGAAGTGGAGGAAGGTTTGCTTGTGCTGTCTGGGGTATCTATATGTACATGTTATGAGAAGCAATCACGCCTAAATGCGAAGGTGGTCCCTGGTTGTTATGAAGGTATATTTCTCAAAGTAGGAGATTAGAAAATGTTATTTCACAGTTTATTACCTTGGTTTGTAACTTCTGAATATTTGACCTATAATGTAAGAGCTTCCACGTACACTCTTGCTTCAGGCTCCCTAAATAGTACGAGTGGGTCTGGCTACATTCAAACACAAAGTGCTGCCATTGTAAACAGACAAGTTAAGAAGATCACACAGACCCTCAAAATGTATAAACTCGTTCGTTGACTCAGGCATTAAAAAGTCTTCAGCAAAATTCCTAGTGAACACATAAAAGGAACTTCGTAAAGTTACCTGATCAACCCAGAGAAACAACCAATGGAGCCGCGATACTGTCTCGATTTAAACAGATCGATTCTTCAGAAGGCACGAGGTGTACCTTCAATGACTCCACAAGTTTCTGCAACTACGAATCTTTACCTCATCCCTCATGGTCTGATTTTGTACACATCATCTCAATGTCTAAAACCCCATGGGTTGTCTTAAACTGTGGTACACAACAATAAAAAGCAAAAAGATAACTATTATGCCTCATGGAAACGTGTACCATCTTTTGAATCAAGCATTTTGAAAATAAAAAGGAAACTCCAAGTAGACTTAAGATTCAACTGTAGTGGTTCCACATCAAAGGCAGTTTTTATAGTGAGTGTAAGGGCTAGGAAGTATATTATACACTCTTTACTTCCAGGTTCCAAAAAAAAAAAAAAATAATTAGACACCCACAAATTATAATTATGACATAACAACTATAGTAAATTGTTCTGTGCTGTGATTCTGAAGAACAGGACTTCTTACAGTAAAGACTGCCCATCTCATATAGTTACAAGTGCTCTAATGTCTCTAAATTGATCATCTTCAGCTGCATCTCAAGAGATGAATAAATAAAAAGTAGGCATGTTAATTGTGACACCCATCTTCCTTCACTGCCAGCATCTGTCTCTCAGGCAGATGACATGCCTGCTTGTGGTACAATGTTTATGACTAGACGTTTTAGAGGTTCATTATACCATTTGCTCTGCACAGCATTTGACTCTTGCTTGAATACTTCTCACTATATCCTAAAACAGTTACCTAGTCCATTTTTGTAGGACTATTAGAAAAGAATCATACTATAATTTAACCAAAATGTGACTGCATCCATTATATCGAGGGCCTACAGGACAAATGTATTTCCTCTTGACCCATGAGCATCGTTCACTTATTTTAAACAACTCGCATGTCTTTGCTGAGTCTTAAAAAGCTGGGCCAAATAGCCCCCAGTCTCTTCAGTGATTTTTGTATAGCATGTGGTTTCTTGTTCTCTTTATTATCTAGGAGGTTGTTTTCCATTGAACAAGCTCCACAATGTCTATATTCTCTTTAAAGAGGGCTTTCTTTTGTCCACCCTTGTATCTCCAACACATAGAATGGTACCTAGCACACAGTATATAACAGGGAGGGAGTGGGGGAAGGGAAGAAAACACCTGACTCCAAGTGTAGTCTAATATGGCAATGGTCCTCTTCTCTTCTGTCAGCACAGCCCAAGATGACATTCACATCTGCCAAAACCATGTTTATGAAGCTACTATAATCTCACAGACAACAAAATTCACATAGTACTGCCAAGTCACATGTGTACCACCGACACTGGGACTTCTGGCTACCATTATCCCTCTAAAATATCCCCTTCCTTCGACAGAACGATCCCTCCAGCATGGGCAGAGTTTTGGACTCTGAATCAGGCCCTCATCCAGCATGCTCACCCTCTCCAGGTTTCATGTTATCTTGACGAGGACACCATAATGTTGGCCAGGGCACAAGATGGTGGGGAAATCACCAGAAAATGATCTCCCATTTTCCTACCTGCTTAGCACCCTCAGCCATTAATCCAGCTGCTCTTCTGAATCATAGTCCTTGTATTCAGCACACTGAATATTCTCCATATTTGACAAAGTACATAGGATAAAAATTTGTATTAAATGCTTCGTTTACCCTCTATGTCAAGTGTAGTTTTCTGCTCTATGAGTCTAACAAATTTTTCAAAGAAAGAAAAGAAGCCAGATTAGTATGAGCTGTTCTTAGTGAATCCATGCTAGGTTCAATTGATCAACACTAGGAAAAAGCCATACTTTTCAGCCCATAGTTACAGGAAGTACGTGTGCAGGAGTGGTGTGTTGAATTGAATCCAAAGCCATATTGCAAGCTTAAGGAAGCACCTTTTCCCATAGGGGTCTCTTAAAAGGTTTGAAGAATGGGGCCATCATAAGGCACAATTTTTCTGGGTTAATACTTTGAAGAGACTTAGGTAGGTATAGAAGCTCCAGTATATATGCCTAAAAATGAAACTCAACCTCTTTATCACGGAACCCAAGAAAACCTCAGAAACAGCTGAACTTTTCCAGGATGTAACTGAGGAAATCTAATGACACACGCACACCACCAGATTCTAACCAGCCACCTTGGACAAAAGTGTCCCACAGCACTGTTACACACTTCCTAACCAAGCCCTTCCCTAGGTATGGGGAAAACCCCACCTTCAAATCCTGACAGAAGGCCCTGCATCCATCGTGCTGCCTGACTTCAGGGAAGAGCTGTGTGTGCTTTGTAAACCAGCAGACCTGGCCTGGCACTCCACAATCCAAGGCAGGCAGTAATTTCTTAGAACACTGATTTCTTGTCCTTAGACAACAGAGCCTAGTTTTCAGGGCTGCTGTGAGGGGTACAGGAGACCGTGTTCTATGAAAGACCCAGCTCCGTGACTGGGACAGGGCAGGCCGTCAGGAAATGCAATCTTCTCTCTTTCCCATCTCCCGTCATCCCACTGTAGATGTGAACCAAAGCCCCTCAAAGTTCCAGCATGGTGGCCCACACAGTTGGGGCTAAACCTATGGTAACAGCCACGAGAATTATCTTAGTTGCGTGGCTTAAGAAAAGCCATAGTTTCTCTTCCTACCAACAAGCCACCTAAAGTCATCTTTTTCTCACACTCCATCAACTTAAACCATCTAATAAGCCACAGGTAAGTAAGGAGGAGAACAGCTCATTATGGCTAAAAACAAAGCCACTCTGATTCACATGCAGACTTGTAATCCTTCATCCAAGGGCCTTCACAAATGCCAAGACCCTCAGGGAAGTGAAATTTCCTCGAATGTACAGCAGCAGCAGCTGAGAGCACCCAGGGTTTCAAGATGACTAATAATGGAAATGTGCTATAAACAGAGAATATTAAAGACCTCAGAAAGCCTCTCAGGGAAAGGGGGAAAAATCCTCATAATTCAGGGCTTGGTGGAGAGAATGGCAGTTTTCTGGCAAACAAAAAAATGTAGGTGAAAATGTCCGGCCCTCCCAACTTTTGTTTTCACAGAATCCAGAGCCCAGGTTGGTCCTGTGAGGGAGAAGGCTCTCTGGCTCCTGGCTACCATGGTGTTTTTTCTATCTTGACAATTCACTTCCCCAACAGGCATGCCGCCAACTCAAATGAGACTCAGAGCAGTGAAAAGCCCTTCAGGTAAACAGTGTGATAAGCTAAACTGAAAAACTAGACAATGTTTTTGGACTATGAGGTAGTTGCTATGGAGACAGTTGCTAATTAACTGCTTTCAACCAGGAGAACAAAGGGCTCAGGGCAGGCAGGCCTCTGTATCTCTGAGTGAGCAATGCTTCCAGCCTTGCGCAATCGGCACATCGCTCATATCTGGAATACCTGAGACCCGGCTGGGTTTGCTACATGCCTGAAGAAATGACAAAAGTGCATTTTCTTCATCTTGACCTGGATGAATAGCACCAGGCCACAAGTACCTCTCAGGGAAGCAAGCTGCACAGGAAAACAAAGACTCACGAGCACCAACTCGCCACCTACCACCTACTAGGCGCTTTCATAAATATTATCTTCCTCTGTGTCCAGAGACAAAATTGAACCACTGGGGGAGGGGGGGCGGACATGATGACATATAATTATTTTAAATGATATATTTTACTTTACACGTTTTATTAAAGAAAGCAAAATAAAACTCAAATTCAAAGGGGAACAAATAAATCTCCCCGTCTACAGGATTATTGTTCTCATGTGGAAAAAAGTGACAAGATATTTCTCAAAAAAAAACAAAAAAATCCATAATCAGGCCACGTTTCTAAGTCTCATGCATTGTGAGCACTCTATAAATAATAACAAAAAACTTAATTGTAATCTGACTTAGCACTGATATATTTTTCTCCTCTAACACCATCGTACACTGACCCAGCTGCCTTGAATGTGGTCTCATCTTCAGAGGTTACAATTGGTGCCCTGAGACTGAAATGCTCTATTCCAAAGGGCTGACCTTTGAGCTACATCCAGTTAAAACCAAAGATCTATGTTTTGTTCAGAAATATTTATACTCAAGCTCAAAATGCAAAGAAGAAAGCAGAGAATAACTACCTATACTTACTTCACAGCAACCCCAGAGGGCTTATTTCAGCCCTCTGCCTAATTTCAGTTTATACTAAATAGATCCACATTAAGTAAATGTCAGACTCAGTCAAGCTATAGTGTAATCCATTCTGCCTCCCCAGAACAAAATCAAATGGTTTTCCTCCTTTTTTTTTTCTTTTTTTGCTTGTAAGAAGCACTGATCAATATAGCCAATTAGCATCTACCTTCATTATCTGAGGCAGAATCTGGATTAAAGCACATTATGATTCTGGATGAAATACAACAATGTGATTCTCAGTTTGATTTTGTAGCAATAAAGCACATAAATATCTTCAGGGAAGTCCACTCATCTGGCATCATTGAAATCCAGGTAAGAACTGGAGCTCTGGAAGCAAACATGCCTCATTTTGAACCACAGCTCCAACTCTACTAGTTGTTCAATAGAGACCATGAGAGCTTCCATTTCCACATATGCAAAATAAGGACACTTAATACCTATTTCAGAAAGTTACAGGGAGATTCAGTGAATGAAAGCGTTTATTACAGTCCCTAGCCTATGACAGATACTCAAGATATTGACACTATCAATTAAAGCCTCAATTAATCTACTGCTTTTCTTAAAAATGGGGTAAAACTGTTGGAGGCCTGAGTTTCTATAATACATCTACAGACAAATTCATGAAAACAAATAAAGAAGAGGATGTTTAGGCTGAGTTGGGACCCTTTCCACCCCACCAAGAAGCCATTTCTCTCCACAATGGCCCATTCACACCGATCACCAGCTAGAATTCAGGGAAGTTTCATGAATGGGCAAACTGCAAGTATTATGCCTAATTGTGAAATCATTTCTGGGGTAAACACAGTCCTTCCTTGTGAAACCAAGAAGTTAAATTCTGGCTTTGCAGATGGCAGTTTTTTAATAAGGCTTCTAGCACACCCCTTCCAGAGGGATTGAATTTCATGGCCACTGCCCAAGGGCACCCCATCTCTTATCACTTCAGTCTCTTTCCTCTGCTTCTTCCAGCTGTTCTTCTAGCAAACCCCATCCATCCATCCATCCATCCATCCACTCAACAGAATTTACCAGCCAACAACTTTGTGCCAGGCATTGTGCTGATGCTGAGAACACAAAGATGTAACCGACTCCATTTGCAACAAGTTTTTAGGTCAGTAAGAGATATTCAGGATATTTATAAATCTGTGATACTTACAAATCTAAGAGATGAGCCCTGGGGCAAGAGAATCACGTGGTCCTCAGGGATCAGATGTCTGACCCACGGTATTCACAGGGGAGCAGAGCATGGCTCAAGTTCTTCTTCCTTTTTGTGCCAACATTCACTTTCATCACATTCCTACTGTTCTCCCACTAAGCTGAGTATAATGGTCAAAGGGGGCTACTGACAAAGAAAGGAAGGTGGAGCTGGGGGATGAGTAGAGGAGGAAAGCTCACATTAACTCGGTGCATTAGGGAACATTCCTTAATTGACACCTAGTTCTACTGCCTGGCCTATTGCCTCCCACCACCTCATCTGCTCCCTAGGCCTATCTCTAGCACAACAGGAACCACAACGGTACTTCCTGGCAGACTCCCCCACTGGTCTGAGAACTCTCCAACAGCAGAGACTTTATCTAATTTAAATTACCATCTGGAGGACCTACTACAGTGCCTGGTACATAGCTGCTCCATAAAAGCTTACTACACTGAACTGAAACCCAGAGCTCTGACTCATTCCTTCTGTACCAGGATGGCTGCAGGATTGTTCTAGAAGACACTATTTTGCTCTGGAACTATGGGAGGTAATCATCTTCAGACTTGGGTATTTACATAACAAAGGGGCTCTCCAGCCTCAAATCCCTCCTTATGAACCTCTCTCACCCAATTTGTAGCCCTGTGCAGGGAAAACTAAGAATACTCCTTTATTAGAAACTGTAATTATTACCACTACGCATGTATTCTCCTGCAGTGCCCAAGTCCAAAGATAACAAGAAAACCCCTGCAAAATTTTTAATCTTTAGTTATCAACAAAACCAGAAAAAAAATTCTTATGACGATCTCTCCTCTTTCAAAAAGACTGCATTCTCAATATCTTTATTTTCATCTTCTACCATGCAGGCCTAGGATATATGTGAAACAAACAAACAAAAAACATCATTTTTGATCCAGGTTAAAAAAGCAAAGCATGCTGAGAAAAACAAGGAAAACACATAGAGACTGTGGGGCTTCCCAAGTTACACGCAGCGTGTTGGTGTGGGAAGAATGAAGAATCAAGAGGACTTGGGTTCAAATTCTACCTCTACCACTTATTTAGTTTGTTAAATGGAAATTAATAACTCTTCCTACCAGGGTTGTTAGACTAAAGAGCTAACATCTGAAAAAGCACTTATAAACTATAACACACTGTAGAAGATTTTTTAGTTAGGTGTTAAAAGGAGCACACGTGTGCACGTGCAGGTACACACATACACACACAGCTATTGCCCATCTTAGAAAATGAAAGTGTAGCCATGACCATAAAAAGGAAGCAGCATAATTTATGAGAATAAAAGCCATAGAACTAGACATCAGATTGGGAATAACAGACGTTTAGTCACCCAAACGATTGCTGGGGGTCAAGAAATATGAAAAATAGTCATTGTTAAACAGTCTTTGAAAAATAATTGCCCCGAACTAAATGTGTGATCATTAAGAAGCCCCTCAAATATTTCTGTGCCCAGATTACTTTATCTGTACAATGAGGATAATGAGAGTAGGGTACCCATGACGTGGAGTTATGAATTTAAACAAGTCACTATCTGTAAAACACTTAGATCAATGTCTGGCACATTTGTAATTTAATAGCTGGTAGGTAGACAATAAATAAATAGTGGCTAAATATATATTTTTCACTTTTCCATGGCATCTATTCAATCGAATTTGGACTCCCACAAACGAGGGAGGCTAGTATGACACCTCAAACTTTATCTGAATGAGTGGACAGACATTAAGCATTCAAATCTTTCTATTTTAATATGGTACCAGCAAGCAGAATGCCAGGGGTTTTTTTTTTTCCTCCTTTAGGTGAGAAACTAGGGGGATGAGGAGAGAAAAAGCAGCCAATTCCTAGACTGAGCTTAGCTCAACACTGCCATGCTTCCCTCATAAGTGGGGCAGCTCTGCCTTAAGACTTCCGACATTAATCACCACCTCCACATAAGTTCGTGCTCCTTTTATGGAAACAGTACATTCAAGGTTTTATAATATTTGTACCAAAGAAAGAGAAACGAGTGCTGATTTGGTGACAAACTCAACTGTAAATACAAGGTGTTTTTTTCCCATTGGTAATTACTGATGAGAACCTGACACTTTTGGCATACGCACCATAGGTATTCTTGGTTTCCATATTTAAATAAATGTACCTACCACATGCTCCAATTCTCTGCATCAAGTTATTAAGTCATAAGGCATCAAGTTCCTACTGTGTGCAGAGCACACATAGTGCTTTGCAGTTGGGGGTGAGGGGCAGATCAGACTCCGAAGAAGACAGTGTAACACAATAAAGTCCTGCCTTAAGGAGCTTCTAATCTGAGGAAACATAACATTGGCATGTTACAAGTTCAAAATCAATGTAAGTGAAATCAAAACAGTTAATGAAGAGGTGCTAGAAACGATGAGTACTCTTTGAGGTAGAAGAGAAGCAAGGGAAGTCAAGGCAAGATGGAGTGGTCAGGAAAGACCTGGTGGGAGTGCACCTGGAACCAGGAGTCTTCAAAGACAGGAAAACATGCATAGGCAGGGGGAGGGGAGCCATCTAGAGGACAGGCATGCATCACCTCCAATCAGAGGTCAGCAAACTTTCACCGGGCCTCCTATATGCCAATCACAGAGTGTGAGTGTAAGCAAAAAAGGCCAGTGTGGGGAGAGCAAACAGTAGCGTGGATGGAGCTGAGGCCACCAAGGCAATAATGGAAGATGAAAGCTGTAACATAGGTAGAGTTTATGTGAGGGCTGTCTAGAAAGTATCCCACCATGTAACAGGAAAAACAGAGGCATTATGGCTGAATTTTTTCCAGACAGCCCTAGAAGGCTATGCAAAAAACCTTACGATCACACATAAACACACACACACACGCACAGAACCATGTGTCACTTAACAACGGGGATGTGTACTGAGAAATGCATCGTGAGGTCATTTCACCACTGTGTGAACATCGTAGCGTACATTTGCACAAACCTAGATGGTGTGATGTACTGTGCACCTAGCCTACATGCAGCCTATTGCTCCTAGGCTACAGGCCTGTGCAGGATGTTACTGTACTGAATACTGCAGGTGATTATAACACAATGGTTAAGTGTTTGTGCAGCTAAACATAGAAAAGGCACAGTAAATATTCGGCATAAAAGAAAAAACAAAAATGGTACACCTACATCGGGCAGGCACCGTGAACGGCGCTCCCAGGGCTGCAAGTTGCTCTGGGTGAGTCAGTGAGTGAGTGAGGATGAGTGTGAAGGCCTGGGCGTTACGGTACAGGACTGCAGACTCGCCAACGCTGTTCTGTAAGCCCTCCCGCCCCTTCCTTCCAGCAGGGTTAGGAGCAGGACACAAGCTGTCACTGCTGTTCCTTAAAAAGCAATATGGGCTGAATTAACTGGAAATATCGGGGAAAAGCTGGCTGGGTAGGACATAGGTCACCACAATAGAGACTGTCAGGAAGGAGTGATAGGTGGCCTGAGGATCAGAAGGAATAAGAAATTAAGAAGAAGAGATCCAAAAACATACAGGATTCTCACGGCAATGTGGTTTCAGCGACTGCATGCTGGAGCTGAGGTCAGATTAAGGAACTTCTGTGACAAAAGCCAAAAAAGAGGGTGTTTAACATGGAGAAAGTATAGAACTGAAGACCCAATATTTTGACTTCGGAAACTTGTTTTTGGTGCCGGTGACTCTATTTGGCAGAAAAGGCTTTCTCTAGCATTGAATTGATGGAAAAAAAATAAAACATATCTCTGCTTTACATCAATCAGAAGCTATTTCCAAAGCACAGGGACAAGCTGGCTCCACACGACCACAGAAAGCTTTTCTAAAGTGGTGGTGACACTTCCTACTTGTTAAGGTAACTCCCGTAGACCTGTGTCCTTGTACAGGATCTTAGGACCTCAACAAGGAATTTATTGTAATGTAATCTGAAGACCATCAGGCTAGATTTGGGAGGGCTGTAGCGCCCTCTGAGTATGCAGTGCCGGAAGATGTGCTCCTCTGTGCTGAGACAGGTTAGTGACTGACTGGGTGTGATTGGGACACTCAAAACTGAGGTGCTGGGAGTGAGAGAGAATCTACTGCCAAGCTCCACAGACACTGCTCTCATCAGAGAAAAATTAATTCCTTCTGAACCACATATCCTTCCATGTCTTACAGGAAATTCATTATAATCTTATGGGACCACAGTCATGTATGCAGCCCATTGCTGACAAAAATGACATGTGATTCTGCACGTATGTGTACGTGTGTATGTAGGGGAGAGGGAGACAGGAGGAGGAGCAGGAGGAGAAAAGAAGATGGGGAGAAGGAAAAGGAGGAGGAGGAGGACAATCTCACTTACAGTGATGAGAAAGCGGGGCTAAAAGGCTCAGCTGCCTATCAGGCAATTAGGATTGGGGTGGTGGGAATGGAAAGGAAAAATGAGCATGTGAAAGGTGTCCCAAAGGAGAATGCAGGGGTGGGGGGCTGAACAAATATCCCACAGGGTTCATCAAATGCTAGGGCCAACTAGGTTTCAAAGATAAAGGGCTAGGAAAAAACATACATGGGGCCCAAAAATGGAAGTCAGAAAAGCAGTAAGGGAAGTGGGTAGGTTCTACTCCGAATATGTGGAGTGTTCTGGAAGGGAAACAGTAGTCCTTCACACAGAGATAGTAGTAAATTTGGATGAGTGGAGGAAACTCCTAGAAAGAGAGGGAGGAAAACAAAACCTTGAAGATAACCAGTTAGTGGAGTCAAGGAGAGGAAGAAAGGCCAGTATGGGAAGACCAAGAAAGCATTTAAGATGTAAGGACTGTTCATGGGGTTCAAGGGAGTAGAGAATTTCTGGATTGAGGGTGGAGTTGGGGAGGGTGGCTTGGCATCAAGGATGCAAAATGTTGCACTAAAGTAAAAAAGTCCAAGGACTGAGAAAAGGACAGACAGGAGGACAGTCCACGAAGAGGTGCCCACCATCTCTGAGAGCCCTGGTCTGAGGACTGAATGCAGGCTAAAACAAGAGCCCAAACTGAAATGGGCCTTTCCCCACCCTCTAGGACTTTCCAAAGTTCAGCTAGGAGGAGGGCTGATGAAAGAGTTTGAGGGAAGAGCCGGGGAGAGGTGCCCCAAACATGGCCACCCCCTTCTTCAATCCTACTTTGCTACAGGGTTGAAATCTAAGATGTCACCATCCAGAATACCAGTCCCCTGACCTCCGCCATCAAAGCAAAAACCTACTGCAAGAAGTAAATGTAGGTGGTAATTCATACTTTATTCCCAAAAGTTCTAATCACTCATTCTTGGCTTATTTCTTTGTTTTTTTTAATTTATTCAACAAATGGTGAGTGTCTGCTACATACTATCTCTATCTCCATATCCCCTTTCACGCTCCCTCAAGCTCCCAGGCTCAATAAATGGGCTGCTGCCCTTCACTTAGTATTTGTAAATGGTAAAGCCATTTCTTTACTAAGAAATGCAGTGTGATCTTTGCTCGATAGAATCCTCAATCTCAGCACTGAAGGTTCTTGATACTCATCCAGAAATGACCACCCCAGCCCGCCAGTGGTTCTCACCTTCCATGGTGAATCAGAATGGCCTGGGCAGCTTTTCAAAGAACAATGCCCACTGCTTCATCCGAGATCCGATTCCACTGGTGTGGATGAGGCTGTTGTTGTTTTTGTTTTTGTGTTTGTTTGCTTTAAAGCTTCTCAAGTAATTCTAGCAAGTAGTCTGGGTGTGAGTGTGCACACAAATCCCTGAGGATTTTGTTAACAGAGTCCGATTCAGAAGATCTACTGTGGGCCTGAGAATCTGCATTTCCAATTAGCTTCTGAGAGATTTGAGAACTTGGGTCCAAAGATCATAGATGGAGGAACAACGGTGTGGCGCCTAGGCCTCTGTGTTTATTAGCCCTCCAAGTGATTCTGATGCACCAAAGTATAGTGGAAAGAGAATGAATGGGCTTTGGAGTCAGACCGACCTGAGTTACAGTGCTGGCCCCACACATTCTAATTGTGCCCACAGATGAATTACTAATCCACTTTAAACCTCCATCCTTATATACAACATGAGTTTGGACTGAACTGGGCCCCACCCCCACCCCAGATATGTTGAATTCCTAACCTCTGCGACCTCAGAATGAGATCTTTTGGGAAATAGGACTATTGCAGGTATAATTACTTAAATTGAGGTCATACTAGAGTAGGGTGGACCCTTAATGCGTATGACTGATATCCTTTTAGGAACATGCAAAGACATACTAGAAACAAACGTTATGTGACAACAGAAGAAGAAACTGAAGCAATACAGCCGTAAAACCAGGAAAGCCGAGGACTACCTGGGATATCAGAAACTTAGAGGAAGGCGTGAATCAGGCTCCCAGTAGAGAGAGCCTCGAGGGAGCTTGGCCATGCCCACACTTTGATTTTACACTTTTGCCTCCAAACTGTGAGACAAGAAACTTCTATGGTTTTAAGCCACCCAGTTTATGGTCCTTTATTACAGCAGCCCTAGCAACCTGACACAATGCCACACTAATGTCTCTTTTGCAGGGCTGCTTGAAGACTAAATCAGGCTAAAGGGAAAGGTGCCGACACTGCTGATCTCTTTGTCAGAAGTCTCTTTGTCACTAGCAAAAGCAGAAAGCCATAAGCATCCTCTTTCAAGGAGCAGTCACTGCTCCCAGCCGGGTTGCGGCACCTGGCCTCTCAGAGGGCTTCCACAGGCTGCAGCCACGGCAGGGCCCATTATGTGTCTGCACATGTGCCCAGGTGCTCCCAGTAGGTCACAGCAACAGCTCTGCTCTGTCTTGAGTGGGAACAATTACAGGCCTGGCTGGGCCTCAGCAGCCCATTCTGCCCCAGTAGGTTCCAACAGGCACTGCAACAGAGGGAAACTCAAGGTTCCAGGACCCTCCTGGAGAGGATCAGTCAGCACCATCACATCAGCCCTGGCCCAACCCAGAGGGCCTGTCACAATCTTGAAGGGAGGATATTGCAGGCCCCAGATTATGCAGGTCTCTACCAACTCAGTGTACCTTCATTACCCAAAAGCCATCAACACTCTAAAGTGCTTTTTAAAATACTTTATATATGTATATAAAAGTAACATACAGAGGATGTTTAAAAGTCACTTCTCACTCTTCAGAGTGCATCTGCACTTCATTAAGCTGCTGTGCTTGGCCTCATTTGCTGGGTCATCATATAATCACTAGGGGGCTACTATGTGCGTGTGAAGACAGTGATGCAAATCACACAGATCAGGCCTGAAGGAGCTCATGGCCTGGTGCAAAGAGAAAAAAAATAATTGGCATTTACTGGGTGCTTAGGACATGCAAGTGGATCACATATATTATTCATTTTACCAACAGAGCAAACCCAGGAAACTGAGACTAAGTGACATTACACAATCTGTGCAGGGTCACACAAATGATAGGTAGAAGAGGTGGGATTTGAACCACTGGTTCCAAACTCTTCTCACTGTCCTACAGCAGTCCCCCCACAGATCCAGTCAAAGCAGACAAAATTCAAAATGGGTTGGGGTAGACCAAAGGTCATGGCCATTTTACTCCAGAGTCATAAGATTGAAATGTCAGCTTCCACTATCCTCTACAGTGATCCAAACCAATTCCTCAAAGTAATGCATTGCTTATATATCTGGGATATCATCCAAGTAATATCCCATGTTCTGACTTCCCTCGTGAGGAAGGGCTTCTGAATACAATGGACTTGCAGTTAACTGGCATCCATGGGGACTGGCAGATGCCAGATAAACGTAAGCAGACTCTCCGTTAACTAGAACTCCAGCAACTGGCACCCTCAAGCAACCTTTTTGCCAATTGCTTTAGAGTGCCGGTTGCTTGAATTCCAGTTAACTGAAAGTCTACTACTGTACTTGCAATGAAAACCCAATGAGGAAGTGAGCTCTAGATGTTTCATCCTCAGCAAGATCCCCCACCTGCACCACTGCATTGCAGATAATCCATGGGCTTGAACAAACAGAGAACTCATTCAGGATAGTTCTCTCTGGGTTCATGTTCCACAACCTGTTTGCCTTTTTCCTAACAAAGTCTTACCATGTCAGTGGTTATCTAAAAATTCTGCTTAAAGAAAACAAAAGGAGCAAAATGTCAAACTCAATATATCTGCAACACACATGGAAAGAGTCAACATCCTACAAATTAATAATACAATATTCTAACAAAAAAATTGAGAAAAATACTAAACAATTTATAGAACAAATACAAACACATAATAAACATAGACAATTATTTATGCTCACCTGCAACCACAGAAATACAAATTGAATTAACAATAAGATATTTTTCTACCTATCAAAACAGCAAAAGCATTTTAGAAATTAAAAACCCAGCACTGATTATGAAATGGGAGGAAATGAGCATTTTTATTACTTTTTTTTTAGTGGGCAGAACACAGGTAATTTGGCGATATTATCATAGCTCTTGAAGAAAAGATATCTACACTTTAACCATGTCATTCCACTTGCTAGAATTGGTCCTAAAGGAATAATCAGGTATATTACTCAAGAGCATTTATTATCATTACTTGTGAAAGGGAAAAACCTGCTCTAATTGCTCAAAAAAAGATGACTGGTTGAATAAGGTAACACACACACACACACACACACACACACACACACACAAATCTCATAATTCTAGGTCATTTTTAAAAATAACTTTAGATTTTCAATGATATGTAAAACTCTAAATTATGATCCCAGTGTTCAATTATGTAAAATAAAATGTATACAGCCACAGAAAAAACTGAACAAACATAAAAGAAAATATTTAAATTAATTTCCAGATGATGGGAATTTGATTTTCACTTTTTATACTTTTTAATTTGCTAAAATCAGAAGAAAAATAAATATGAGTGTGTCTTCAAATCTAGAAATTTCCAATTATAACTTTCACTGTAAGATAATGGCCATATTTTTTCTGTGTATAATGAGTACTTTTCAGCCCAAATTTGCACAGTATCTGTGGACAGTGCTAATTCCATACCTACATAAATGTTTTTAATTCTTTTACTTATGCTTATGGGTTAAAAGTATAACTCTAGAAATCAATAACAATAACTATATGCAAAATAATACCCTGGAATGCCATAATAGTTTTTTTAGTATATTTTATACATAAAATTTCTTGAAACTCATATCTGTTCTTATGTTTTGTAACTATTTGTTACCTAAAATTTATTTTACCATAATATGTTAAAAAAATAAATGCTGAAATTCCTTTATAACACAAAAAACAAGTACCTAAATATAAACAAATAAAAAATTAAAATGAAAGATTTTTTTTCCCGGAGGGTTTGGGCCAAACATGTGGGTGCGCATTATACATGGGAGACCCGACACACAGCAAAACATAGTATGTGTAAGTATAAGACAATGCAACCCTTGAGCATCTACCATGTTCCTGGTATTATAATGGACATGTTATTGTATATCTCATTTACTCCTCACAGCAAGCACACATGGTAAGTATAACTGCCCCTATTTAAAGAAAAAGAGAGTCTGGGGAGCTTGCTAAAGCCTAGGCAGTACATATCCAGGGCTGATGGCTAAAACCAGGACATTGCTCTAACAGAGCAATGCGATGTGTCCTAAGAACAATCCCAATATGCCCGGTTGGGTGACCATCACAGGTTTATAGGAAAACTAAAGAAAAAAAGCACAAGTTTTCAGTTTTGACTATATTTTTATGTCTAGGCCAAAACTTTCATCATAGTACTATATAGGACAGTTTAAACATTTTTTCCTCTTACTTTCATTTTCTGGTTACTCTTGTAAAGACTTAAAACTGCTCCTCCCTCAAACATATGAGGGGTCAATGGCAGTTACCTAGAGAGATGCCCCAGAACAGAGGGGCACTATTTATCTACCAAATAAAGCTTGATGGACATCTCCTTTAAAAACACTTACTTTTGTCCGATTTCTGTACTCACCGAACAACTCTCTAATCAGTGAGGTGATCTCAAAGTGTCCCCTTGCACTTGGAGGAGTGCCCCAAGTGCTTGCCCAGTGACCATTACCCTGCAGCCTGCTAGCCCACTGGGGGCACTCCTAAGTGCCCACCCATCCTTAGTTTCAGGGAACATTAGGTAAGTCTATCTAGCTCACTCTGTTCCTTTGGTATTCTTGTTGTTCCAGTGTCTTTAGGTTCCTGTAATTATATGCTGTGGTTCATGCAAAAGTTTTAGTTTAACTTGCTTTATGTACAATAAATACTTCACCTATGTCCTACAAATAAGTAAGGCTGCTTCCCTTGTGCATTTTATTATCCCCCTAAAGTCAGCTAGCTTTTTTTCCTGCCTGTCATCCATAAAGCATTTTCCTCTATTCCATTATAGTTTCATTACAAGATGAATTATATCTCAAATGCAAGAAAATAACTGATTAGTGAACTGGCTTAAGTTGGTCCCAAATATTCAATCAAAAGGCCCTCTCCTTGAGGCTGATACTGATCCTTCAACTTTGTAGACACATGTAAAATGTTTCACTCCCTAGCCCACCAGCCTATAACCCATCACTGGTCAGACCCAGGAAAAGCCTGCTGATCAGGTATCTCCAATAAGAAAACTCTGTAAGAGGGAACTGCCCACTCCTGAAACTAACAAGACCCTCATCAACATCTTCCAGAAATATCTTATTACTATATCCCCTTACTGCCAGAATCTTCCATTAGACCAGGAATTCATCTTTGAAACCATGAAGTGCTGAAAGCAATTCACATAACAAGAAGGGGTCCTCCATGCTGGCTACAGAAAATGCAGGAACCCAAAATCTGGAAGACACCAGATACCTTGAGTTGCTAAGTGTTTCTACAGAGAAACTCTTAACCAACCTATCAGAGACTCCCTGAATTTGTGTTCTTAAGACACAGACCACATTTAGCTGTTCCCTGAAAGTTGTAAATTATGGAGGCTAAACTAGGCATTTCCTAGGCATGAGCCCCACGTAAAGACCCAAGAGGAGAGCAGCCATCCGTGGAAAATCTTCTGTACAGGATGTTCCAACACCCGTTCGTGACAGAAACCAGGGCATCAGAAGCAGCCTGCAAAAATAATTCTGCCGTGAGTACTTGCACACAAGTCTTTGTGTGAACATGTGCTTTCATTTCTCTTGGTTATATACCTAGAAGTAGAATATTTCTATGTTTAACATTTTGAGGAACTGCCAGATGATTTTCCAAAGAGACTGCTTCATTTTTCATTCCCATCAGCAGTGTATGAGGGTTCCAAACGGTCCCGGCCTTGCTAACACTGGTTAGTATTTGTCTTTTTTACTATGATTATCCTAGCAGGTGTGAAGTGCTATCTCACTGTGGTTTTAATTTGTATTCCCCTAATGGCTAATGATGTTGAACATCTTTTCAAGTCCCTTTTGGCTGTATAACTTCCCTGAAGGGATGTCTATCAAGATCCATTGGCAAAGTCAGTAAAAGTTTTCAGTCATTAAGGGAATATGTACAAACGTGCTGCTTTTTAAGTTCAGAGTGTCTAAGATTCCTTCATAGTGGGGATATGGAAAGAGCAGAACCTGAGAAAATAAAAGGTTGCCCACATCTATTCCCCTTTGCCACAATTTAACGGAATCACAAAAATTTTCTTTCCTCTCAGTACCACTCAGGGATATGGGCAACATTTCCCCATTTTTTCATATTTAAACTATTGTTTCCTGAGTACCTACTATGTCCAAAGGACACGGAGATAAAGGCTACATGTTAATAACCTTCAAAATGTTCACTGACTATGAACAGAGAAAATGAATCCCAAGTAATAAAATGACTTGCCCAAGGTCATGTAACCTTGACTTTCAAGCTCTTGAGTGTCACAGTCCCCTCAGGTTGGGAGAAAACAAAACCCCAGGCTCTGACTCTGCTGTGGAAAAAGCTCCACTGAAGAAGGCAGGCATCATAGGGGTAATGGGGTCCCATGCTAGGGAAGGGTGGCGGGGATGAGAGAAGCTGGACTGGCGCCGGAGACTGCAGTGCAGGCCTTTTCTCCATCCAGCAGTCAGATAGGACAACCCCAGAGGTAACGAGCTGAAACCTGTAGCACACACACACCACCTCTACTTAGGCTGGAAGCAGTCACCAGTGATGATGGGCTTCAATAGCAGAGCAGGGCCTTGAATTGCCCTGGCCCAACAGAAGATGTACAGCAGCTGGAGGTCACAGGCCCCCACAGGGGTACTGCTGTTCCTCTGAGCCTGCTAGGTGGGGGCAGTGTCTATGCACCAGCTGAGACCCAGGAGGGCCCAAGTCAGGGCAATACACCCACCAGCCCAGCTGAGCCTCGCCACACAACCAAGGTTGGGCCTCCTGATGCCACGTGCTCCCTGGCTACATATCCATGCTGCAGAAGATTAGCCCAGGAGACTCTCGGCTTGCGTCTGTTGAAGCTAATTATCAACCTGCTGAATGGCCATCTGGAGGGTGATGTCAAGTGTAATGTCACATTCACCAGGATTCTAGGTTCCCACCTCCCACCTATTCTGAGCCAAATTGCTCCTGCCTGCTCCCTTGTCTCTCAAGGCATTGAAAAAGATGTTAGTTACATACCCCAAACTAGAATTTGTGGGCCCTGAAAATCATTAAATAATATAAACTATATATAGTCTCAGGAACTCATAAAAGCAGTGCGAATAAGAATGACATGAGCCACCACTCAGCCAGAGCTTTCCGTGTGCCAGCACTGTCTAAGGAACGTAATTGGCACAAACACTCCTTTCTACAGAGAGGAAACTAAAGCTTGGAGAAATCAAAGTCATACAGGTTAAGGTGGTAATGCTAAATCCTTCTAACTCTAAAGTGAAGCCACTGCTACATTATAATTCCAAACTGAGGTGGCCAAAATCTCCATTTATCATGGCTGGGTTCTCCATTACATTGAAGTGGCTGATACCCGATTTTAGCCCCTGCTTGAGAAAACAGCTAAAATCAATAGTCTAAAATAGGCTGAATTTAAAATGCACCCTTTTAAAACTACACAATGTACATACCTGTGTTTTAATACATATTGCATTTATTCAATATGTTTTAGAATAGTCCCCCCTGTAATTCTGTATTTTTCGTGTCCGGCACATAATCCAGCACAGGACATGCTCTCAAAGCAGTCTGCTAAGACTGATTCAGTCTTAATATATTCCTCACAACTGTGGAAAAATAACCCATTTTCAAATTCGGAATGTGTATACTATACATTTTTAGATGTGCTTCATTTCTGTGCATTCTCAAATAAATTTTATGGCAATATGTGAAATTTTAAATATTTACTAATAACATAACCTATCAAAGCTCATTTATCAATATGTCATCTCTCTTAGTCAATAGGCTTACCTAAGATATTTGGAAAATATTTGCTACCCTTTGTAGAATTATAACTCTCATCATCAATTTGCTGACATTTAAAATAATTTTACTTAAAAGCTAAGCTTTTATGACCTCAATATTTTTCTTAAAAAATATAGTTACTTTAAAAAATAAAATGCATATATTCCTTAATTTTTCCATTCTTTAGTTGTAAATGTAAAATGTGTTGGCTTTTTAAAAAAATTTTAAATCAGACAACTTCATGCAGGTAAAGCAGAGAAAGTTGTATTTTACACAGCCTGCTCACTCTTTTCTCTCCTTTACAAAGACTGCAAAAGACATGCTTTCAAACTCTTCAAGCTCTCAAACAATTGAAATTAATTAGTCTAAGAACAAAAATAACTTCTTTCTATTTTCAAAAAACTGATGTACTGAAGGCTTTGAAACTCTACAGGTAGAAGTGATGTCCAGCAAGTCACTACACTCTCCAAAGCTTAAGAGGAACCCCTAAGAAACTGTCTGACAAACCTGGTGTATCTCACAGCAATTGGCAAAAATGGACAGACAACTCCAAGATGCCCTTCTCAAATGGAGAAGATGGAAAGTTAGGAGACAAGGTCCTGTAAAGTGTAATGCACAGGTAGCACCATCTCTTTATTCCAAATGACATGCATGTCTCGCACCCACCTCTGAGGACAGGGTGGGAGAACTGGAACCCTGGCTGCCTTTCAGTCTGTTCTCCCCCAGCAGCCAGCGACTCCCTTAAAACCTAAGCGGATCACAACCCACCCTACTCAATACCTCCAATGGCCTCCTGCTCAGAGACTGACAGCCAAAATCCTGACAGGGGCCTCCAGGGCTCTACAAGCTCTGTGCCCATGACTTAGCTGGCTCATCCCCCAACACTTCTCCCGTTTGCTGACTCCACTCCAGGCCAGGCTGGCCCTCACAGCTCCTCAAACACACAGGCACATGAGGGCTTTGATGTATGTGCTGCCCCTGCGTGAATGCTCTCCTCCCAAAGTCCACTTGGCCTGTTCTCTCAATCCCTCACCTCCTTTAGGTGCAAACCTTCCTCTCTATCCGACCTTTCTCTGCCTTCTTTTCCTGTTTATCACTCTCACCATCTAACATAGTTACTTACCTTCCTATTGTCTATCATGCCAACCAGATGAAAGCTCCATGAGGTCAGGAACTTTTGTTGGCTTTTGCTCACTGCAATAACCCCAGTGCCTACATACAGCAGCACCTGATATACAGTTGGTACTCAATAAATATCTATTAAATGAAAGCACTACTGTGAATGGTTACGCCATACTCCAGAAGCAAACTCTGATCAGTCCCGACTAACCAGGGCTGCCATATAAAATGCAACTATGGCTTGGGATACACTAAAAAATTATTCTTTATCTGTAATAAAAATGTAACTGAGCATTCTGTATTTTGATTTGCTAAATCTGGCAACTCAACTCCTAATTGTAGTGAGAGAAGAGTCAAATCCAGGTCATCCAGGTCACCCTGGGGAGGCAGAGGTCCAAGGACATAGTCAGAAGATCAAATGAGAAGCTATTTCCTCTCCCCAGACCTTTTTCATGGAGATCCAGTAGTAATCTGGGTTCTGCCAGCTCTGGGTAAAAAATCGGGCCAGTGAAGGCTGAGAAAGCCACCAGGCTGAGCTCTCATATCCACCTCCTCTTCTCTCAAAAAAGAATACCTTCTTTTCCTAAATCCCCATTTGGCTTGGTCTCAGAGAAGCTCAGATGCTCATGTTGCCTCTCACCCTCCTCTGTGACTGTGGAAACCATACAGACACGGCATAAACAAGTCACTTATTCCCTGATCCCCTCACACGCCCATCAGGAGCCCAGAGCCTTGGGCTACCCCCTCCGACCTGGGTCAGAAGACGCTGCAGCTGAGTTTCTCAGCTCTGTACAGATCCACAGATTCACAGGGAAAGACGTTTCTCTCATTTCTGCATTAACAGAAGGCCACTTTTACCACATGTAAGAAAAGACTGAATATATGTGAAAACAACTCCGTGCTTAGAATAAGTTAGTAAATTGTGATATACCCTATCTACTGAAATTCAAAGTTCCTAAATCTAGGTTTTGAACAGTCATGGATTTTCAGATACATGCTCCCCCTAGTTATTCCAAAATTTCCTGATCCTTCCAATGTAGAAGATCCCTGAGGTTTCTGTTCTGTAGACCAAATCTAAAGGACTGAAATCTGTAAGTTCCTAGCACCCCAAATCATATGGGTCATGGGTTACGGGGAATCAGGTGAAGTACGACCACCTGGGGTGGAGGTAAGACTTGAGCCCAAAGCTCAGGTAAAATGATCGTATATCCTGGTTTGCCTAGGAGGGTGCCCCAGTTTATTTCTGTTTTCCTGGAGTTATCATTTACTGTCCCATTTTATTCTTTAAAGTGTCTTAGTTTGTACCTTAAATTATATGGTCATCCAAGGCACAAGCCAAACTGGAAACGACCTCTGCACCTTAGAGCCCAAGATCTGTGGGATAGGTAGGAGGGACCACTCATGTAGGAGCAGCTGCAATCAAGCCAGGCCAGCTCGCCCCAGAACTGCGGAAAGGGCATGCATGGGCAGCAGTATCCAACGTGAAAGCCGAGGAGGCCGAGCTGATCCCTCCAGATCCCCCCAGCTCTGAATTCTAAGAGAGCAGCTGAGAGGTGTTTGTCACAGAGCACATGCAGGCCCACACGTTCCCCACAGTTCCCAGGCACAGGCCACCAGGAGCCCCAGCCCTGGCTCAGAAACATCCTCACATTAGGGTGTCAAATGACTGAAAAGTCAGTCTTTGATCTGAGAGAAAGAGAGAGAGAGAGAGAGAGAAGGCTCTGCTCCTTCTGACAAGTCATGCCTTCTGTCTCTGGGTTTTCTCCAATCTCCTCAACATTCAGGCTGACCCCAAGAGAGCAAGCTACAGCAGATTTTTGAAAGGGGCTGAATCCCTCAGGCTCCCCCACACCCAACATGCCTGCCAGGGGCTCTAGACAGCTTGTCACTTTTATCCATGGCACACTGAGAGCCTGTACCTCTCAGCTGTAGGAGCAAAGTGGCTGGTGTCTTACAAATGCAACTACCAAAGGGAGCTCAGCCACACTCCCTGTGAGCCTAGAAGGAAGGAAATCACACTTCAAACCCTCAGCAGATTTGGCTTAAGGAAAAGGAAAGAGCCAAACTAGGATCACGGTCAGACCCATTAACTCACCCTAGAGAGCCACAGAGTGGAACATGCCAAGACATTCAGCACCCCATTAACCTATAGGAAAAGCATCCGTGCTTCCATCAACACACGGCCAAGAGACAAATATTCCAGCATACTTAGTAGAGTAAAAATGCAGGAATTCAGGCTCCCTGGCTTCAGCATTTGTAAGGTTTCATGTGATAGGCAAGATGCTTACTAAGGTGTTCACATAAGCATGAGTTGGGGCTTGAGATATTGACTTTTAATGCTTCAGATGGGTTCGCCCTTTGGCCTCTTCTTTCTCTTTGCCTTCTCTCTTTGTCTCCTGGATGTCTCATCCACTTTCAAGGTCTCAACTCCAAACACTGAGATGTTAATCTTCCAAACTGTTTTGAACTTAGAATGCTAAATAATGAAGTGCCTGCTGGTTCCCTCCCCATAGAGAGCCCCCAAACCCTGCAAACCCCATACAACTCAAACTCATGACACTCCAACTCTGCCCCTTGAAACCCGTTCTTCCATGCCGAACACCTTCCTCGTCTGTATACATGCACAGCTGTCTACACAGATAGAACACCTTCGTCTCCTCCTTGGTCATCACACCCCACCAAGCTTTCTGATCTCTACTATATCTCTAAACACCTAGTCACTAACATACCGATTTAAAATACCTCTTCCATCCTATCTCCTGTCACTCCCACAGCCTCTGACCTAGTTCAAGTTCTCCTCCCCTCCTGCCAGGAGTACTTCAGTGGCCTCGCCCTCCTTAGGCCTCCAGAATAATTCTCTTCAAGCAGTAGTTGAATATCCTAAAAATAAGGGCTCCTCCCACATCCGTGCCCTTTCTAAGAATGTGCTTCTTATACAGAAAAGTTGATCTCAAGTGTTCATATGCAATCACTTGGCACATTACTCCATCTTCTCTGATCCTACCTTTCCCAGCTCCCAGCTACTTCATTCCATCCATCCTTTTCAGCACTCACACTCTAGGTCTCCCAGACTCCTTACAGTTCCTGAGAAGATACACATGTGTTATCACACTTTTCTGCCTTCTACCTTCTTCCTCTTCTACTTTGACCACCCCTGAGAGGTAGTTCAGCCTAGTGAGAAAGACTAAGAGTAAACTGTCTTAGCAGTCAGATCAACATGGGAGGGTTTGTGTGTCCTGGCCTTACCACTCAGTACCATGTGACCATGATTCCAGTGTGTGACCTAAACATCTGAAAAGCAGCTCATTTGGTTTCCTCAATACTGAAATGGGAAATGCCCTCTACACGTAGATCCTTGGAAAAAATACTGAGACGTGTTAGCAAAGTAATGTATCTTAGCAGAGTAGCTCCCTGGAGTTGGCATATGACTTTCAAGTTCTAAAGGAGGAACCACTGGTCACCAGCATGAGACATCTATGGTGCTGATGCAAAGCGTCTGCGGGGACTCACTTTCAGAATGTGAGGACTGGGCTTTGGCCTTCTTTTCTGGAGGAGTTTGAATGCTTAGGCCTCAAAAAACGAGCTGCAAAGAGCAAAGCTGTCCACCTTGGGATGACTGTTGGAACTGAGTTTCTCCAGACACTGCCTAGAGAAAAATACAGTCCCAAGGTCTGTATTTTTATAAAACCCTGGTCTTTGTCATACTTACTGTGATTTAAAAAGAAAACACACCCATCTGGTTTAGTGACTCCTAGACACAAAATCCCTGGCCTTTATCACACTAATGGTGATTATTTTTTTTGTGAAGAACATCTGGTTCAATGACACCCAGATCCCCACATCCAAGTTCAACCACATTACACAGGTAACTAAATTCAGATTTGCTTTGCAGTCCTGGGGGTCTACTATATGCATTTGTACCACAGAATTTCACTTAACCTTTACATTAGTTTGTCTAAATTAGCATTCAGCTCCTAGCTCAGAGCTGAATTGCCCAGGGTCACAACTAGTAATTCCTAAAGCCTGGATATATGAGCCCCCATCTCTATCAACTGGTTCCTGAATTAATTGGTATGGTCACCTACTTTCTCAACATTCTCTTCTCATTCCATCTTTACTGCAATAAAAGTGAAGAAAGAGAGGTATTATTGCCACGTTAGCTAATGTTTACTGACTACTTTCAATGGGCCAGGTAGAATGCTAAGGATATACATATATATGAGGTCTGACAAATAAGGTTGCAAACTTGTCCTCTTGTACTTAAGTTGGCAGCACTGTACAACAACTCAGTAAGGTGTCATAACCTTGGTATATCTGTGTCTCACAGCTGTGTCCATGTTGACATGTAGCGGTATCTTACTGAGTGGTGTTCATTATTTTTGCGTGTTTTTGTGTGCCATCGCAAGAATGTCGGAGCTTGAATCAGAGCAACAAACATTAAATTTCTTATGAAACTTGGCAAGAGTGGAAGTAAAATCAGGGACATATTCATCCAAGTTTATGGGGATAATACCATGAAGAAAACGATAGTGTACAAATGGATTAAATGTTTTTCTGAGGGGAAAGAAAGTGTTACTGAAGAAGAGAGGTCAGGGCGACCAGTAACAAGCAGAACTGATGAAAACATGCAAAAATTCATCAAATTTGTGCATCAAAATCATAAGCTGACTGTGAGAAGCATAGCAGACCAAGTAAACATTGACAGATAAACAATTAGGAAAATCTTGGGTTCCCTGGTGGCATGGTGGCCTAGTGGCTAGGCTTCAGAACTCTCAACACTACGGCCTGGGTTCGACTCCCAGCCAGAGAACCACAAAAAAAAAAAAAAAAAAAAAAAAAAAAAAAAAAAAAAAAAAAAAAGGAAAATCTTAACTGAAAATCTTGGCATGAGAAAGGAGTGTGCAAAATGGTCCTGAAGGAGCTCACTGATGAACAAAAGCAAAGGGGAGTAGCAGTTTGCCAAGACCTTTCAGAGAGGCAAGACGATGTTTTGAGCTGTGTTATCACGGGTGATGAAATATGGGCGTACCAATATGACCCTGAAACAAAGCGTCAAAGTGCACAATGGAAGTCAGCCATTTCAGAAAAAGCGTTCCAAAGCTGATTTGAAGAGTGGACTAATTGCTGACATTGGTGCATAGCTTCCCAAGGGGAGTACTTTCAAGGTGACCATAGTGATATTCAGCAATGAGGTATGCAGCACTTTTTCTAGGATGAGTTCGTGAACTTAATTGTCAGACCTCATAGATATGCTTTACTGAGATACAATTCATGTACCATATATTCACCTATTTAAAGTATAAAATTCAGTGATTTTTAGTATACTCAGAACGTTGTATAAGCATCACCACAACCAATTTCAAACATATTACTCATTCAAAAAAGAAACCTATACTTATTAGCAGTTACTCCCCAATCTCTCACAAATCCTCCATTCCTAGGTAACCTCTAATTGACTTCCTGTCTTTATAAATTGTCCTATTCTGGACACTTCACATAAATGGAGTCATACTATATGTAGTCTTGTGACTGCCTTCTTTCACATAGTATAATGTTTTTAAGAGTTATTCCTGTTGCAGTATGTATTCATACTTCACTCATTTTTAATGCCAAATAATAATCCACTGTATGAATATATCACGTTTTATTTATGCAATCATCAGTTGATGGACATTTGGGGTACTTCCACTTTGGGGCTATTATGAATAATACTGATATTAATATTCATGTACAAGTTTTTGTAAGAGACATCTCTTTTCATTTCTCTGAGTTTTATACCTATGAGCAGTATAGCCGGATCTTATGATAATTCTACATTAAAATTCTGAGGAACTGCCAGACTGTTTCCCAGCATGGCTGTGCCATTTTATATTCCCACCAGCAATGCATGAGGGTTCTATTTCCTCACATCCATGGCAATACCCACTAGAGTCTGTCTTTTTCACTATGGCCTTCATAATGGATATGAAGTGGTATCTCACTGTAGTTTTAATTTGCATGTCTTTGATATCTAATTATGTTAGGGCATTTTTGCATGTGCTTATTTAGCCAGTTGTATATATTTGAGGAAAATCTGTTCATATCCTACTCTTTAATTGGATTACTTGTCTTTTTATTAGAGCTGTTAAGAGTTTTTTATATACTCTTGATATAGGTCCTTTATCAAATTTAAGATTTGAAAAGACTTTTCTCCTATTCTTTAGGTTGTCTTTTTATTTTCTTGACAGTATCCCTTAAAGCACAAAAGTTTGTAATTTTAACAAAGTATCAATTTATCTGTTTTTACTTTTATTACTTATGATTTTGGTGTCATATCAAAAAGGCCTATTTTTTTTCTCCTAGAGTTTTACAGTTTTAGTTCTTACATTTATGTCTACAATCCATTTTTAGTTAATTATAGTACAGGATGTGAGAAAGGGGTCTGACTTCACTCTTAGCATGTGGATATCCAATAGTTCCAGCACGATTTGTTGAAAAGACAACCCCCATTCCCACATCCTGCCTTTGCATTGTTTAGCACGTTTGTTGAAATTCAATTGATTGTAAGTATAGGGTTTTTTCCCCGGACTAACGATTCTGTTTCATTGATGTGTATGTCTAACTATATACCACTACCACAGTGTCTTGATTCTGACTTTAGCTTTATGGAAGTTCTGAAGTCGGAATGTGTGAGTCCTCCAACTTTGTTCTTTTGTTTTCAAGATTGTTTTGGATATTCTGGGTCCCCTGAACTTCCATATGAATTCTAGAATCATCTTGTCAATTTCTACATAAAAAGGCCAGCTGGGGATTTGTTAGGGATTATGTTGCATCTGTAGATCTATTTAAGCTTATTCCTGTCTTAACAATATTAAGTCTTCTAACCCGAACATAAATATCTTTTACATTCAATAATTTCTCTCAATAATACTTTGTAGTTCTTCGAGTAAAAGTTTTACATTTCTTTGTTACATTTATTTCATGCTATTATAAATGAAATTGTTTTCTTAATTTCATTTTCAGATTGTTCATTGTTAATATATAGAAATATAATTGATTTTGTGTATTGATCTTGTATCCTGCAATCATGCCTAAATTCTGAATGATTCACTTAAATGTTAGCTGTAATAGTTTTTTTTCCTATATAAGATCAAATAGAGATAGTTTTACTTCTTCTTTTCCAATCTAGTTATTTCATTTCTTCACCAATTTCTATGGCTAGAACCTCCAATACAATGTTGAACAGAAGGCATGAAAGCAGACATCCTGTCTTGTTCCTGATCTTAGGAGGAAAGCATTCAGTCTTTTATTATTATTAAGAACAATGTTTCTTGTGGGTTTTTTTGTATGTGCTCATTTTTAGGTAGGAAGTTCTCTAGTTCGTTGAGTGTTTCCATCATGAAGAGACACCGAATTTGTCAGATGCTTTTTCTACATCTACTGAGATGATAATGTTATTTTTGTTCTTTATTCTATTGATATGGTATATTATATTAATTTCAGATTTAAACCAACCTTGCATTCCTGGGATATATTCCACCTGGTCATACTGTGTAATTCTTTTTATATGTTACAAGATTAGTTTGTTGAGAATTTTGCATCTATATTCATAAGAGGTTTTTGGTCTATGGTTTTCTTTTCTTGTGATGTCTTTGGCTTTGTTGTCAGGATAATACTGCTCTCAAAAAATGAGTTGGGCATGTGAAGCATTTTAATGTATTATCTTATTCAACCTTATTCAATCTAACATCAAACTTGTGAGATGGGCACTAATATTAGCCCCACTTATTAGATGAGGAAATGGAGATTCAAGAATACTAACTTTCCCATAGCTACACATCCAGAGAAGTGGTAAAGCCAGGATTTAAACCCAGACAGCCCTCACTCCTGACTCTATGCCCTGAATCAGCATGATGAACTTACTCCTATGGGCTGACAAATAAATACTTATATAAATCAGCCACTAAGCAGATAACAGCAGGTTAAATGTACACAAACCAGATTTTGTGACCTAGTCATAAAGGTCACATAACCTTTCCTAACTTATCACCTTTCTGAAATCCACAATGATACTTACTCAGTTAATTATTCCATTTAAGTGAATCATCAGGATCAAAATGTCATTTTAGAATAATCAGTGGTGGAAGTGATATTCAGACAGCGAAAACTAAACCCAGAGTCAGTCTGAAAAAAGTAATGCACACACACGTGCATACATACACACTATTTAGGGACATCTCGAATAAGCTTACAAACATACTGTGCAGGTATATACTAGGAGAAAAATTACTTGTCAAAGACTAACTTTCTAGGGATATGTTTTCCTGCTGTTTTAAAAATTAAATCAGGGATGGGAAGAGGGTAGGTTCAGCCACCACAATAATCAAATTAATCTCCACAAACCTTGATAAGCAATGAATGTCCCATTTGGGCAGAATCATTGTGATAGTGACATAAAATTATAAACTAAGTTGTTCTCAGTCACTTCTCAGGCACAGGTTCAATGTGGTTATAACAGAAAAGTATAAACATAGGGGTGGGGTGCTATTGATGCTACCCTAAGTTCCACTTCACCAGAAAGTTCCTCAAAATAAGACATCCTATTGAAAAACTTACTAAGGTCTGTGCCTCAGTCTCTTATCTATACAATTATAATTGTTGCCTTCATTCCGTTAGAATGTTATAAACGTGATAACAATGAAAAGAATATGGGCAAGAACACCTTTTAGAGATAAAAGATGAAATTATTCTTGCCAACAACTCTCACTAATTCACACATTTTCTGAGGGCTGAATATGTGCCAGGTACTGTGCTAGTGACCGGAGATAGAAACACACCAAAGCCACAGCACCTGCCCCTGAAGGGGATGGAGACAGAGACACGCACATTAAAACGGAGCCCGAAAAGCACAAATGATTAAATGATCTGCTGTAGAAGCAATCAGCACTGCCTGTGGAGATACGGGGAGGCTTCAGAGAGCAGGGGCTATTTTCCCAGGGCCTTGGAGGAACACAGGAGTTTACCAGGCAGAAGACACAATGAAGAGTGTCCCAGACACCAAGAAACCCCATTCTCCCCTTTTCATTGTATACTTGGAACCAAAACTCACTTCTACACTAGCCAGGCTGTAATACAGGGACACTGAGTCCAGACAACCTCAGATTCCAGTTCTCTCACAACCCAGAGACAACAGAGAGTGTGGTCAAGAGCTCTGTCACTAGAGCCAAACTGATGGGGGCTCATATATCCAGGCTTTAGGAATTACTAGTTGTGACCCTGGGCAATTTATTTTTGGGCCTTGGTTTCCCCATCTGTGACATGGGAATAATAATAGTAGCTATTCATAAGATTTGCAATGAGGCTTAAATGAATTGATGTTAAGTGTTTAGCACAGTATCTGGCACAGTGTAAGCACTGGATAAATATTCATTATTATTCTTATTGTTACTATTATTATTATTATTTTGAATTTCTGTCACAAAGCCTGCCCTAGTCAGTCCAGGCCTCGCAAAGATTTGTCCATTTCAAAAGGCCCTTATCCCAATGCATGTCATCATCCCACCTGGCATTTCACTTCACCTAACAACTGTTCATAGTTGCTGTCTCAGGACACATGGGAACTGAGAGAATGCTTCCTAATACACATGGCTTACAATCCAAGTAACCCAAATAGCATCTTCCATAATCAGGATCATATCACCACTGCATTTGTGTGTTGCTGTGAGACAGCAAATACAAAGGCACATCCAAATACAGAGATTGCAGTAACAGTTGAATAAACACGCAATCCGATACCTCACATATGGCATGTCATCAGCCCCAATGCCTTCTTCACAATCAAATATCTCTAAGGCTGTGGCTACATTATAGGTACAAGTGTCTTTATCAGGACATTAACATGCACCAAACGTCTCAATAAAATCAGTCATAAACAACAATCTCTTCTAAGCTGTCACGAAAGCTACTGTGTGTTTGTGATAGAACCATTCATCTGAGAGACAGTTGCCAAAGCCTGTCTCAGCACAATACAAAGCAAGACACAGAGCCCAGAGGCAGACCCAGGGAAGAGGGCAGGCACAGAGTGAGTAACTGGGATCTTTGTAAATGGCTGAAAAAAAAACTCAGCTTATTAACATATGTTAAATATTACCCCAGATGCGGCAAAGCTTTGGGGTGATCAATTAATTTCCCCCAAAGCATTCTAAGGTAGCCAAAAAAGTTCTTTTGGCCTTGGCTAAAGAAACAATGTCTATGGAAATTTTCAGCTAGTGACCAATTTCACTGTCTGTGAAGAAAAGGCTGTAATGCTATTAAAAATAATAATTTAAAAAAACTTTAAATTAAAAAACTTTTTAAAATAAATTGAATGTCCTGGGCAGCAGCTTTTATTGTCACAACTTTCATACGGTGTTCTAAAAACCTAAGAAGGAGAGAGGAGTATACTGATACTGAAAGAGCCTTTAAAGAAATAATGTCCATATGGGTTCTGAAGAACAAATTGCATTTTTTATTATTTATCTGGAAGTGAAGCATTTGAGAGAAGAGAAGGTAGGCAGACAGAATAATCTGCAGTATATGCATCACAGGTAAATAGCAAGCAAAAAAAAAATTATTGATTAAACCAAATGATTATAATCAAATGAGAATTTGTAGCACACCATAAAGTCTTCAGAGTATTTTCATACTCTAAAAGCCACCCACCTATGCCCAAAGTCAGTGCAAGTACAAGATGACTTTGCCAGGAATCTGCTACAAAGCATAACATGGCCATCAAAAACAAAAACAAACAAACAAACAAACAAAAAATTTGACATTTTAAGAAGGGAGGCCCCCAACCCTCCAGGAATAAAGCATGTCCACTCTCAAGTACAAGTTAAACAGTAAGTTCTGGCTCAGCAGAGATGTGGCATATTAATTCCTATTAATTCTGGTGTGGCACTTTGCTGTGAGCTTGTGGACACTGGAAGAATGAATTGGAATGCTTTCCTCTCCCTCCCCCGTCCCCATTTTACCATAATACATGAATGTCAGAATAATGCCACATTTAGTCCGGCCAGCTGACTGACAGACCCAACTGGCTGGGGCAACTGTTGAACTCTCAGACTGATGTCCTAAAATCTATAATAAGAACACCCTGTCCTGCTTCCCCACCCCAGCACCACCATCCTGACCACCTGTCCCCCGTCCACCCATACGTGGAAGGGAGAGCTCCTTGGCATCGACTCCTCTGCCAACACCCCCCTCCTGCCCATGGACCCTGCAGCAGTACCCCGTTCTCCATAAACCCTTGGTGAATAAACATCATATTGAAGTGAACCCAGACAATGAGGTTTGCTCCTAACTCTCGGTATTTTCCACATTTCTTTAATGAGTACTACTTACTCAGAATCAGAGGAAAAACTAAATCTGGTATAATTACTTTCCCTCCAATTCCAAAAGTAACATGGTCACTATAAAAAACTCCACTAACACAGAAACATACAATGGAGGAGTAAGTTGCCTATAATCCCTGCGGCAACCACTATTTCTGTGTTGTAAATTCCTTCAGATTTTTTGCTATGACCCTAACCACATAACACATCTGTATATTTAAATTTACCAAACTGAAGAATTTTGGAAGATAGCACCTTTACTAAGGAGATCAACAAAACACTACCATAATAATAATGCTAATTATTATTAAAATGACCACTGTAAGCACTTACTACCAATGGAATGGGATACAAATAAGTAACAAGAAGAAAATAATAATAAGGTAGAAGCAATGAGTTAATGAGTTCTCAAGTTAAATGGAAGTCCACGGCCACAGAAGAATGAACTGAAGCTCTCTCTGGAAGTGTGAGTCCACGAGGGAAGAGCAGAGAGACAGTGCTGGCGCCCAGGGCTGTGCTGCTAAGAACACGAAGAACGTCTGTCCCCTGCCTCTTGGCCTTGGTTGTCATGGAGAGCCACTGTACTGGGGCTTGCCCAGCCTCTGCCAGGCACAAAGCTCCCATCAGCTGTAAATCTGATCCAGACAAGTTTGCTCTGGATTTCTTTTCTCTATCCCCTTTTTCGGCAGAAACCCCAAAAGGCATGAGGGTCAGTTCAATCCCTCCCGTAACCAAACAACACTCTTACCTAGGCCAGGGAAGCTGAGTCCTGTGTGAGGCCTCCAAATACTTTCCCACCTTTCCAAGGCCATTCCTGAAGTGGCTTAAGCTCCCACAAAGGGCTTATATGGCTGTCCATGATATATCACAAACAGGTACCATTTCGGACCAGCCAAAGAATTTGGGAGGAGGGAGGTAGGGAGTGTTATTAATAGCATTTTCTTGTGACCCCAGTGTTCCTTTTATCCCACCATTCTGCCACCTGTATTTTACTAGGTCCACACCATTCACTTATAACAAACTCTCCATTCACATCTATGGGGTCATGTTTGCCTCAAAGACATTTCCCCAATACCTGGCTACTTTGGTACATTTATTTATAAGTTCACACTTCACTACTGTGAATTTCAACATCAGTGACTAATCAGCTCAGTGCTGATGAGCCTCACGGTTTTTCACTTCCTCGTCTCCTGTGGCCATCACCCACATGCATATCAGTTGTCCACATTTGTGGCCACACCTCGAAACTCATCACCTGAAACCTCTCCACCTCTAATCTCAGCTGCTGCCTCTCCCATGCGTGACCACAGCTCCGGTCCTGCCACTGCTCCTAAGGCAGCTTCTGAGCGACACATGTCATGACTTACCATAAGCTTCACCTTGTCCCTTTCCTCACCTAGACTGGTGCAACCATGCACCCACTAGCGCCTTGGTGTCTCAGGTCCCAGCCCTTGACAACTGTCAAAATATGAATAAACCCTAACCCTCTGATGAAATATTATATAATCATGCCAATGACCTCCTCTAAACATAACACTCTCTGCCTCATACAAATATTAATTCCAAATGGATCATAGACTCAAATGTAAAAACCAAACCAAACCAAAACAAAAAACTATAAACCTTTTACAACAAAACACAGGGAAAAATCTTCAGGATCTAGGACTAGCCAGTGAATTCTCAGACTTGACACCAAAAGTACAGTTCACAAAAGGGAAAATTAAAAGATTGGATCTCATCAAAATTAAAAACTTTTACTCTGTGGGAACCCATATGAAGAAAAGAAGATAAGCAACAGACAAGCAGAAAAAATTTGCAAATAACATATGCAACAAAGGATTCATATCTAGAATAAAGAACTCCCCAAACTCAACAGTAAAAACAAATAATCCAATTAGAAAATGGACAAAAGACATAGACATTTCACCAAAGAGAATATACAGATGGCAAATAAGCACATGCAAAGATCATTAGTTCAACATCATTAGTCATTAGGGAAATGCAAATTAAAACCACATAAGATATCACCACACACTTATCAGAATGGCTAAAATAAACAGCAGTGACACCAAATGCCAGGGAGGATGTAGAGAATCTAGATTGCAGGTGAGAATGTAAAATGGTACAGCTGCTCTAGAAAACAACTGAGCAGTTAATAAAAAAACTAACAGCACAACTACAGTATGACCAAATAATTATACTCATGGACATTTATTCCTCAAAAATGAAAACTTATGTTTACACAAGAACCTGCAATAAGTGGTCCCGGCAGCTTTTTGTAATGGCCAATAACCAGAATCAGTTCAGATGCTTCTGACCAGGTGAATAGTTAAACACACTGCAGTACACAAATACCATGGACTACCGCTTAACAGTAACAGGAAACAAAGTATTGATACACATAACATCTTGAATGAATCTCTAGGGAATTACGCTGACTGGAAGGAAAAAAGCCAATCCCAAAAGGTTACATACCATATGATTCTATTATATAACATGTTTGAAAAGAAAACAGTTTAGAAATAGAAGATTAATGAATGTTTGCCAGGAGTTAGGAATAAAGTATAAGGGGAAGCAGCACAGAGTTGGGTATAGTTATAAAAAGGTAATTTCAGCCATCCTTGTGGTTATTGAGACTGTTCTACCTGCTCATTGTGGTGATAGATACCTGAACCCACACAGATGATAACATTGCACAGAACTTAATACACACACACACACACACACACACACGTACAATAAAGAATTGGAGAACTCTGTATGAATCAGTACATGGCTCAGAAATCCTTTTACCCCTGTCCATCCATGTCCTATTCCCCCATAATATCTCTACTAAGCTTTCTCTACTTTTCAAAAGCCCACATGGCCTTCTCCTTATCTAAAGAAAGCAATCATTAGATGCTCCCTGGACCCTCTACCCATCTGATTTTGTATCAGAGTAAAAGAAGGCTCATTCCCTTTAAAGTTTCATCTGAGTTTTGTTCCATCAAATATATCCTTAATTCATAAATTTTTCTCCCTTACTAACCAGATGGCTAAGTCTCTCCCCTATCCTAAAATAAGTCTTCCTTTAATTTCTATGCCCTCCAAGATACTATCTCGTGGCTCCTTCCATGCATGGACAAATCTCTCCAAAGACTGGGCCATGGTAATAATGTTCCTTCTTGGTACAAAGGGAGCATAAACTAAATAATGTAGTTCATTTCCTACACTCAAACTGTGCAAAGACTGCTTCAAATGTTGGTCTTATTCTCTGCTCATTTGTTTCTTTTACCAACTCTAAAAATGTGTCCTGTTCTCTAGGACCCAGGCTGTAGTCTAGCCCAGTGGCTCTCAAACCTGGCTGATCACCCAAATGGACTATAGATTCCCAGACCATACATATTCCAACACCCTGTTTTGCCTTTTTTTATAGCTTCTCAAGTCCTCCTGCTGATGATGGTCAGACTTGGAAACCACTGATGCATCTCCTTTCTTCTTAAAAAGGCAATCTCTTTACTCTCCCACTGCTAGCTAAAATCCATTCCCGTCGTACTGTGAGACACTGTGAGCCTGCACTTGGCACACCATTTTCACCCACTCTCAGAGCATTAGAGATCAATTCTTTGATGGTGAGCACCAAACTACCCCTGCTACTGAGTTCCAGGCATGGATTTCCAACTCCCTATAGGCCATCTTCATCTGGATGGCCACCCAGTGACACAAGCACATGACAAAACTCAACTCCTCATTCCTGTCCTCTTTACAAACCTGCTTCTCCTGTCTCCACTCCCCATTTCATTTAATAGTGCCACCATCCTCCCTATTACCCAGAAGCAGAACCCTGAAAACGTTTTTAACCCCTCCTTCTCTTTCACAAATCACAGCCAGTCCTGTTGTTTCTATTTCTGAAACTTCCCCAGCGACCCGGCCAGTACCCGGTTTAGGCCTCATCCTCTCCCACTGGACTACTGCAACAGCCATCTAACTTGTCTTCACGCCTTCAGGGCTGGCTTCCTAAAACACAGGCTGAGTCATCTCTCCTGGACAACAATGTGATGGCTTCCCTTTGTCCTCAGAATGAGCACCAGACACCACTGCAAGGCATCCAAGGCCCGTCAAGATACAGTGCCAGCCCGCATTTCCAGGCTCATCTACCATCACCCCCAAGATACACCCTCCTTTCTGAGAGCACCAGAGCTGTGTGTGCCCTTTCAGGACTCTGCCTGTATCATACCATTCCCTTAGGCCTGAATACCTTCCCCTTCCCTCTGTCCCCACAGTAGCAAGTCTGAACCTGGGGCTCCAGAAATCACCTCAAGTTATATGCAACAATCCCATAACACACAAAAAATCCACAACTTTCCATAGATTCTCAAATGAGTCTATAATCCAAAGTTTAAAAAAATAAAAAAATGAAAACATTCGAAGTTAGCTCACATAAGTCTCTTTCTGCCTCTCTTGCACTCTAAAATGCAGACCTATTCATTCTTCAGTCACAAATAATCTCAGTTTCCATTGTGCTACCACTAGGCCGTGCGTCTCTCTGATACAGAATATACATCCTCCCAAGCCAAATTGTAGTTAGTTGTATTGACAGCTTAGCTTCCAATGTCAACTCCACCCGTTATTTATTTACTATGTGGCCCCGAGCAAGTTATTTGACCTTGGTGGGACTCAGCTTCCTCAGCATAAAATGGGGAGAAGCACAGTACCTGTATCATTAGGTTGTTATCAGGAATAAACAGAAAACACATCAAGCAATGAGAAAGAGCCTAGCACATGGTGACTGTCAAATAGGTCAGGCATTTTCATTATGTTGATCTGTTGTCCCCACTGCAGCCAAAGCATGCTGCAAGCCCTCAGGGAGTGACTTATGAACCCGCGTCTTCCTCAATCCCAGGGTCCCAGGCACTGCCACAGCAAAGCATGACTTATAATAATTGAATATCCATTTCCTTTTTCTCCCTTATAAACAATTCTTGAGCCATCCTAATTGGCTAACTTTTTTACCCAGATTGCACAAGGGCTCACACCTCTGCATGAGCCCCACACACTGAACTTCCCAATCAAAATGCTGATGACGTTGGCTTTACTGTTCTCACAGGAACCAAACTATTTCCAAATCCCCCATTACTCATTTGTGCTTATGATTCCAGAATTAACTGTGTCTGTGTGGGCAGAAATCTTCCCTACCTCTGGAGCTAACATTTGCCACACATAACAAAAACCAGGGTCCTCTTTTTCAGTCTAGAAAGACCATGACATATACAAACATCTTTCTCTTTTTCTTCCTCTTTCTCCCTTTCTTTCTATCCAGTTTCTCCAATAGTAGAGGCCCTGGGGCTTAGAACCGTATTTATGTGTTTCCATCTTCCTTTGTTTTAACCAATAATTCATGTATTCATGTATTGAACAAACATTACTGACACCTTCAAGGTTGCACCCGACAGCAGGGTGAGGTCCCTGCCTTACGGAGATTATAGCTTGTTCTAAGGACACAGCTCTTTGTGCTTTATAGTTCTAGCCAATTCACTTGAAATAATGCCCTGAAACACAGGTCAGACCAAAAGAGGACATCAGAGATGCCACATGGTTTTGGCAAGAACACGTTCCGCTCAGACCCCAAGGGTCCCTTTCCCAAGGCCTGGATGGAGATCCTATAGGGCTCAGATTCTATAGCCATTCCATATCAGGTCCTTTGGGGTCTCCACAGAGGACCCCACTTCCTGGTCCTCAAAGATACGTTGTGAAAGCCCACTGTCTTCCAAAGAGACCATCCTGCATTTCCTTGAATGGTTCTCCAGATTAGATTTCAGTGTCTTTGCCTACACTGATTAACTAGAGTACACTCACACCCGCTTGGGTACACTCATTCTGATGTCCCCTTGTCAGTGCTGCCACCACCTCACTAAAACAGTCCCCTTCCTTCTTCTTCCTTGTGCTTGTATGAAGTAAGCCAAGGGGAGATTTTAAGCCCTGTGCTCCCCTGGCTGGAAGGGCTCAGGTCAGCAAATGGCCAGGGCTGGCCCAGAGATGCCTTCCTCCTCGGACCTTCTTACTCGCTCTCTAGGGCCAACCAGTAAGGCAGTCTGCACTCAGCAAGAAAGGGGGCATCCCTAGAACTGGCAGGAAGAAAGCAAGGATGCTAAAGACATCTGCTCAGAAAAAAAGGTCATTGTCCAGCAATTGTCCTGCCCAGGCTGCCTGTAGGATCCTAGGGCACCAGAATCTTCCAGATCCTAGGGCAGAATCTCTGTGACCACCATCAGGGCCAGCCTTGTGATCTAGGATCCTCATGCTGTGCTATTTGAGAAGCTTTCTTCCTGCCAGTATTGGGCCAGGTGCCCTGAACATTGGTGGCCAAGAACAGGCTTCAAAAGGCTAAGTGGAAGGTGACCATCTTCAAAGGGCCCCCAGACTTCCCAGAAAGCTCTGGCACACAGCCCTGACCTCAGGTCAGTGCTTCCTGCAAATGAACTTGTGAGGGCTCCATGAGGGCAGGGACCATCCGTCTGGTACACTGAGATATCTTTCACAACCCCTAGCAAGGGCCGGAATAGAAGTGCTATTCAATACCAGCTTGTTGAATTAATGTTTAATGACCTCAACCAAGGAAGGACTGAGAGCACAGTGGAAAGAGCTCAGGTTTTGGAGTCAGAAAAGACCTGGATTTGAAACTTGCCTGCTCTGCCATTTATAGTGGTCATGAGCAAGACACTTCACCCCTCTTAGCCTCAGCTTCCTCATCTACAAGGTAAAGATATTACTCGCCCCAAAATGTTATTGTGAGCACTGCACAAAAATTATGTGTAAAGTCTTTAAATCAGTTCATTGCAGAAAGTACTTTTTGGTTTTAGTTCATAAACACTTTTACAAATCTCACTGTATACCAGGTACTGTTCAAATGTGTTAGGAGGGATCCTAGATCACAATTAGTTTATTTCTTACAACGATCCTATGAAGTAGGATCTACTTATATATCCCTTTTGCAATTGAAGAAATATATGTACAGAGGAAGAAAAGCAACTTGCCCAAAGTCTGATATCTAGAAATCAGGATTCATATCAATTTCAAAGTCCAAGACTTGAAGTGGTACATTTTTCTGTCTAAATCAAGCAGTCAATGAATGAATTTTAGCTCCTTGCCCTACCCTGGTTTGATTATGGGAGATATGTGACCACATTGCCAGACCAGGGTTTTCAGTTGCAAAAGAAATACATGCAGGCATTCCCATGGTTCACTGTTTTGTCTTGTTTTAAACTAAGGTCTGCTCCTGTGAAATTCAATTACAGGCAAATTTGATGATCAAGCACTTCTCTTCTATCTTGTCCTCCTGCTACCTCCTCAACAACTATTTATGAGATAAAGAGACACACAGCTATGTAAAAATAAGGAAAGGAAAACATAATGAAAGAGAGTGGGCCTGCAAGCAGGAACAAATTTGAGAGGTCTCATCCTCTTTCTAGTTATCCCTAAGAACAACTGCCTACACACAGGCTACCCAAGACAGAGCAATGTGTCCACATGGAGACCAATCATGTACGGTCTCAGCTTCCCCACAGACCCAGGGAGCAGAGGGAGAAGCCATCTCTTCTAATGGCCCAAACCTCATCATAAAGAGAGGTTTCCATTCTTCCCCTCCGTAAGACTGCATTTGCCCTATTGCCAACCATGGAGGAAATTTCATTACTAAAATAAATCAGCACTGCACTTGACCTTGCTTCTCCAATGCCTCAGGATTAGTGACATCACAATGCACTCTACAAATGCTGAGGCATATCGGAATAACCCACTTAAGTCAAAAACACTTGGTATTTCACTAAAAGGCATTAAATTATTTTGATTCTACTCCATGGAATCCCAGATGCTTTCAATGTTTTCATTTTTAAAATGCTTAAGAGAAAAAGTATGCTCTCAGGACCTTAAGAAACCCTGACTCCTGGTCTGGTTTTTGTCCTGATTCATGTAATGGTAAGATGGGGAACAGGCCAGAAGCCAAGGAACAGTAGCTCTGGCCCACAATGCTCACAAGACGCAACCCCCAAGTGGCTGCGGCCTCACTGTGGAGAGTCCCAACTCAACCTTTTCTTGTCCTCAAAGTCACAAGCAGGTCACAGGCAGCTCCAGGGTACCTGGGGCAGTTCTTAAGGGGCCCAGTCTTCATCTCCCACAGCCCAGCTCACCATGTTTCCCTTTCTAAGTAGCAGTAGAAGCAAAGTCCCTCCATGATGTGCAAAGACAGGGAGTTGAGGGTGATCTTTTCACCCCAAAGCAGCTACTTAGATGAGGGTTGGCTTCGACTGCAGCCAATGCATCTCCTGTACCCTCAAATCAGGACATATGACCCTGCAGTTATAATTCTGAATGCTGCTTGCTCATAAGGATAGCCCCACGTTTAAACAGGTTGGTCAATAAGACAGTCAGTAAATGTAAGGCTGATTTAAGAAAAAGAAGACTCTATCCATCAAGAACACTTACTCTCAGGAAGCATTCAGAATCTGGTTACCTTGGGTGTTAAAGACATGCTCTCACAACTAGTATCATGTCTGTCAATAGACTGATCACTTTTACTGAGGTACAGTCACAAAATCACAGCATCATAACATAGAAAAGTCCCAAGGACCCATGGACATCATCTACTTTACCTTCTTTTTTCGCAGATGAGAAAAATGAGACACAGATCAAGGTTAGGACTGTTCAACTTCACTGTTGGTATTCTACTAAAATCCAAAACTTCTTCCAGTCCTATTTCCTAGCCCACTAGCTCTGACACCCATTTGCCAATAAGAGCTTTTACAAAATTATTTTCACATAAAAAATATTTTTATGATGAAACTATAGGCAATCTGGTTAAATGTATCACAGCTGCTACCTCAAACATACACTCAACAAAAAAACAAAAGTAGAGCTGAAAAACTTGACTGTGCTTTGAGCCCTGAAACCTCATTCCTAAAAAGACAGTGCCTCTCCCAGAATTTTCTGTGTAAAATTAAGGGCTATAGTTATTCCCAACCAGATTTTCCAATACTAGACCAATATTTTAGATTACAATTTCTGGGTAAACAAATGGGAGTTGCACAAGGTAGAGTGGTCCAAAGACACCTTTACTACTTGTAATAAAATCAGCTTCAAAGACGGCTCAAAGATTAAAATGCTTTTCTCTGCCTTTATAATGGGGAGGATTTTTAGGTATAAGACCCTGAAAGCTAAAAGCCATGCTGAGGATGGGTAGCCCAAGAAAGATATAAACACACAGAAAATCAAAGGCCCCAAAACATTCTGTCCAGAGTAGCTGAGATCTTTCAGTCTGAGTCCCTTTCGCCAGATCCCAAGAAGCTTCTCTGGCTACAGAGAATCACACGACAGCATAAAACAAACGCTGAAGGTGTGGGTTCTCCCCACTCCCGTGTGTATGACACTGACAGGCTGAGAGACTCCAATGTTGCAGAAAGCAAAATTTTCCTTGTTTCCATTACATCATCCAAGTTGGAGAGGGGGAGGACAGGGTGGGGGGCACAGCTGGTGGCAGCTGCACCACCATCTGCTTTCTCCTTGGCCATGTGTGCTACTTTGAGCTGCAGCCTCCTACAGCTCCTGATAGAGGAGGCACGGTATTAAAGGTACAACATCCTATTATGGAAAAGCTTCCCAATTATTTAGAAATAAATCATTCTTGGGATAAGTTAACAACCTGAGGTCAGTTGCTAAGCTGGTTCTCTTTGAGTTTAGGTTATTTGTTTGCATCTCTTTAGGCTCAGTTATAGTGGAAACTCTGTCAACTCAATGTGCCCACTTAGATAAGTAGAAGCAACCACCTGCAATCTGCCTCCCAAAAGGTAAGCAGCCAAAAAGTACAGGTCTCCAGCTGCGTTAATGGAAAAAGCGAGAAATGCCCAAACCCAGCACACCAATCTCCAGACTAGTAGATGTACACATGCTGCTGCCTTTGGCATCCCAAGCCATCTGGTCAACTGGCCTTGCCTTCTTGGGTACTCAAGGAGTTTCCTTCAGAATATACCACGAGGTGCCCCCTTGTAGAAGGGGAGACAGGTGAAAATAGTGAAGGGGTAGAGGTCAATACATTATGTGCTATTCAACTGGCAATAAAACAGCAAACTGGTGGTTCAAGGGTTTGATCAAGTCATGCACATATTTTATCAGGCCTAAAGGGAGTTGTGTTTTTAAAAAAGTGCTGACTTTTTAAAATGAGTAGATTTCCTATATAAACATCTAGGACTGCTAGCTCTTCTGGGGAGAAAAAAAATATCAAGAGATTTGGTAGCACCAGGCCCCCATTTCTACGTGGCACCAGTCAGTCACCTGTAGCTGAGCAATTGAGCATGCATTCTCAAGAAACAGTCCCTACATTAGTGCGTGCATATGCCACTGTAACTGTCTACGTTCCTATCCGGACCTTGAAAGGTTTTGATATAATGCCACTGAGCCTGGGAAAGGGGAAGAAACCCCCAGGGAATGATTTCCCAACAGTCTTTCATTAATTCTCTTCAGTTGAGATTTAGTCTGTTGGATGGTCAGCTAAAATTCTACAAAGATCATTCAATACAACATAATGAATGGATCTCAGTAGAAGACCAGGTACAACGATCCCTGGCTACAAAAACAGGTCGCAGCATTCCAAAGGAGCATTCCACACCACTTACCATACATCTTGCCTTCGTCTGATAAGATGATTTTCCTTCTCCCACACGGTGGATAAATAGCCAAGGCCTCCTGAAAGCTCTGCTCAATGTCGGGGCTCCAGACCCCCTCCGCGTCGTTGTCGATGGGCTTATCTGCTGAGTCGCTCATCCTCTCCATGTTTTCGGCAGGGCTCTCGCTGCCACTCCAGCTGCTAGGCTCAATTTTGGCGGTTGGATTTTCCAAGCCGAAGCCTGGAGACTTTTCAAGAAAATAAACCTAAAAGAGGAATCAAAAGGTAGTGTGATAAGGATGAGGTAACCACCAACATGCTGCTCTTCGTAGCTGCATTACACAGTCTTTAGTCTACAGCTTTGCTTGGAGAGTAACTCCTGACAGAAAATAGGGAATTTTTATATCCAAGTCGCTTTTTTTCTTTATGTATCATGTTAGACACTCAACACAGAAATGCAAAGGCAGACAGAAGCTGGATAATCTTCACAGATGCGAGGAAATTTTCACCTGAGAACAGTACTCACTCTGAGTTGCAGTGAATCATACAAAACCATTTACTAAGTACCTACTATTTACGAGGAGCACTTTGCTCAATGATAATCCAATTTCCATAACAGAACAAGATGTTTAAAATAAAATAAAGTAAAACAAAAGATGTCTGCTTCACTGTGGCCACTGACATGATTAACTCTGAAATATTAACCCATCCCAGTATTTGTCACTGAGATCACCAAGGTGCAAGATGGTGGCAGGATGGAGGAAGGAAGGAAGGAGATTACTTTGTTATAGCAAATACTCGCTCCATTAAGACAGTAATGCCAGTTGACCTGGACCTGCTTGTCTATAGCATTTCTCTGTGGGACTTTGACACTGGAAGGTCAGGTCACTTTGCCACTCTCTGCTTCTAGATTGTAACCTTGAAGCAGGAATCAAGTTGTCTCCATTCTCTGCAACAGCTACAAGTGGCCAGGACATTTGCAGAAAGAAATGTTTTAAACCTATATGGGCACTTCATCTGGTAGCCTACTCAGAATTCCAGATCATAAGAACACCTTGGGGGAGACTTTCATTTATTTCTCTGTAGCACTGAAGGTTAGAGAACCAAAAGAAATCTTTCTCAAAGATTTATTCCCCTTAAATTATGCATGAAACCTATGGTATTAAAGGGATAAGCTTTCCAAACAAATGTCAAACTGGCACAAACACCAATGTGAAAATGATCTAATCCAGTACCCCATGCTGTCCGCACACTAACATATCAATATTCCTTTGTTGAAAAGGCATCAGATCATTAATTCAAAGGCTTCCTCAAAAAGGGAGAAGAATTGCTCCTGGGGACTGGATCGAAGAGGGCTTGAGTAGGGATGGCTTAGTGGGACCACCATTCCCCGTCATTCCCCACTTTCTGCCCCCTTGAGTCTGTGCAACATTACAACAGAGGCAGCCAGGAGGGGAGCAGGTGCTGGCGGCCTCAGCAGGCACCAGGGACCGCTGTGTGTTCCAGGGCAGTCACCTGAGATCAAGCAGTCTGTCCTCTTTCCTTCTCCCTCCCAATGTATCCCTTTCCCGGGCCCTCCCCCACCAATGCATATCAACAGATCCCAGGAGGTGCAGAAACTCTGAGGCACATGAACATTACACAATTAATGGTCTAACTAGTGGGTGCTTTTGGCTTCATACCCTGACAGCTTTTTAGATTTGGCAGCACCTGGAGAAAAGAAACCCTCAGGTTGTCTGCCTTTAAATGCTGCCACTGATCCATCATTCAAAGTACTTGTCAGCAAAATATTTACTACTTCTTACCAAACACATGTACATTGACACAAGATTTTAAAAACTGCCAAGAGTTGAGGTATAAATTATGCCACAAGAAAGGGTTTTGTGATTGACCCCCAGATGAACTGTGCAATGCCTGCAGTGTGGGCCTTTTGAATTCTCAAATTATTACATTTTTTGTTGGGATCTAAGAATGTTATAAAATTCAAGTTGAGCTGTACTCTTCCCAGAGTCTGTTCTAGCTCCAAAGTGGTTTACTCAAGAAATTATGAGAACATAAGTGAATGCTTTGAGAGTAGTGGCTAGTCCACCTTGTCCCTCTCCATTTTCCCCAAAACAAAACAATTCACACATACAAAAATACAGGTCTGTCCTGGAGCTCTGGGCAGCTCAGAGCACTATGATTTCACTCTCAGGAGCCACATTTTAAGATAAGCAGTGGATATGCCCAGCATGCAACCACCACGGTGGAGGGGTGGCATCCAGGTCAGTAAGGGCCGGCCAAAGGGACCAGGAGAGTTTTACTTGCCTAAAAAGAGCATTACCATATAACTGAAAGACTCTGGGTCTCTAGGCCAAAACACACCAAAACCTCCTAATCCAATGCTTATACCTCCTGTAATACTTCTCATCAGCTGATCACACAGTCTATGCTTGAACATCACCAATGACAAGGGACTACCTCCCCCAATACCATTTCCTTTGCACTGAGAAGTTGAAATTCTTCCTTTTATTAGGCTAAACCCATCCTAGCCATGCAGGAGCAAATCTCCCCCTAAAATACCCATTTAGGTACCACAGGAGCAGCCCCAGGGCTCCTCATTGTGTCTAGACTAGACATAACTCACCTCGGCCCTTCCCCAGCCCTCGTGAATGCATCCCAGTTTGTCCACAACCCTCAATAAATGACACTCACAAGGTGAACTAACTATATGATCCATACAGCCTCTAAGCTTCCACATTCCAAGTGCTATTTCTGAATTTCCTCTCTTGTGCAACTGGTTTAGGAGCTAAATGCAGGAGTTCATATTTATTCTTATTAAATTCCATTATCTTTAGCTGTAGCCCATGGCTTAAAACTGATAAGACCCTTCTCAATTGTAATTGCCAAGCTTAGTGTCCTTAGACATCAAACAACTTCTAAAGAGCTACTATCTGTCACATGGAGAGAGTATAGACCCATTCTGTGAAAGTTCTAGGATGATTCTAAATCAACATAAGAAAAATTTCCTGCTAATTGAACTGTTCAACAAAAGGTGGACAAGCAGCAGAGTCTTGCAAACAGCCCCTTCAAGTTAGCTCTACAGCTGGGAGGTCACAAGCCCCTTGTTTGGGGAAATGCAGTTTAGCTAGCATTAACTGATCCATCCATTTAGTAAGCACAGACACTGTTTTGTTCTAAATGCTCATATGTTTTTTATTCATTTACTGCAAAGGGAAGAACCCTGTGTCCAGGATCTTACAAGCTGGTCAACTGGAGCTCAGCAGGATGGAATTACCTACTCTGGACAAGGCCCAGAACATGACCACAGAAGCTACCAGATACATAATCCCAGAGTTATACAGACCCTTGGTTTTACAACCCAATTGTAAGATGAGGCCCTGCATGGGCAGAGAGGTTCCGATCACAAGATTGGGGCTGGCTGAGAAAAGCTCCCCATACTGGATACTGAAATAACCATCTGGCCTTCCTTCCCTCAGGTCCCTTCTAGCCCAGCTCAAAATCCACCTTCTCCTAGAAACTGTCCTTGTATCTACTTCCTAGTGGCTCAGAGAATCAGCTACACATTAGAAATGTCCTAAAAATGTGTAGACTTGTTCATTACTGCCAAATCTACCCGAATACATAACAAGAATCACCTGCTTATTATTATACCAGCAGTAAGATCTAATCAAGTGAATTATACATAGAGTATCTGTGTCTGCAGAGCTCATGTCCTCACCTCTTCATCCATCCTTTGAACAAAGAAGTTAACTGTCATTTAATTCAGTAAATGGAACATCAAATTGGGGGCAGGAGGGGGATATGGCATCGAGGCTCAAACTGATCTGGGTTCCAAACCTGCCTGGCTCGCATACTCACCATGCAGTCCAGACTAAAGTAGTTATTCCCTCAGAAGTTCAGGTTTTATTTGCAAAATGGAGATAATAAATTCGATTCAACTCCAACACAGAAAAATCATTAAGGGGTGGAGAGACTCTACTCCACAGGGTTACCATAAAGATTTAGAGAGATAATGAGTGAAAGTGCTCTGTCATCTGTAAAACCATGACCAAATGTTCATTTATTTTCAAGTCCCTCATCTCTCGACAGTGGTATATACTCTGTGATGCCCAAATACCTACCATAATGAGATGGTGAAGAAATGAAGGTACTTCCCTAATGGTTTCTTCTGGGAAATTAATTAACAAAGGATCCTCCGTCTTAAGGTCTTGAGGTGACTAAATGCAAGATTTAAATTGGTAACAAACACCTTTACTTCTAACACTCATCTAAATCTACACTTAAATTCACAGGGTCAATATATTATTTTCATATTCTATTTTGGTTGGGGGGAATAATCCCAAACCTAAATGAATGCCTAAAAGGAAAGAGAGAAGAAAAGTCTTGTTTGCTGAAAAATATACTATGCACCAAGTACCCCCCATGTGCTTCCATTTCCATCATTAACACTTTTTTCTAAAAGTCCCATTTTCCCCTGAAACTTCTCCTAGCCATACCATAATAAACTCCAAAAAGAAATGTTATCAGAGACCCAAATACTCCTAACTGCTCCAACGGCCCCACTCCCTAAATGGATCATTCTTGTACAATTATTCACTGATACTTCAAGAAGGGTAGCATGAGTACAGTGGAATGACATCATATGTATATCCAACCAATACACATTTTAATGTAAGAGCCTGGAAGAAGAAGGGGATGAGAGAGTTCAAATACAGGTGCTTCTGACACCAACTCTTTTCAAGGAATGTATGCACAAAGGATGTGACATAGGACATAGGAATCTGCTGCTCCCTTCATCTTCATTCCTGTGGGTCTCTCATAATGGAAGCATCTCACCCACTTATGGGTGATTTAAGAGCTCTTAAATAAAAGAGTTCATTTTAACTAACCCTCATGGTTAATAAAACACCACTGAACATGAAGGTCACAAAAAAAGCCATATGGCTTGTTTTAGCCAATGACTCAATACTCCATGAGGCAACAGGAAAAGAGTTGGACTTGGAGCTAGGACTCTGCCTCCACCTGAGTAACCCAGGACCATATGGTACATGTAGCTCCTCTTGCTTCATTTCCATCATTAACACTGAAGGAGGCCAACTTAGTCATTCATCACCTTGTGCTCCCATAGACTCTACCTAACAGAACTTAGGAAGCTGGTTTACTATTGCCCTCTCCATTCATGCCCCAGTGTCCCTCAGGGCAAGAACTGTCACACTAACCACAGTATCCCCAGGGTTAGCACAGTACCTGGAATAATGAATACTCAAAGAAAGAAAGAATAAACCAACAACCAGATGACATAAACATTCTATGATATTAATAACATCATGACTGAACTTATCGTCGAGCTTTCCATGAGAAGAGAATGAGTTTCAACTCCCTTCTCATTCCTCACCCCGATTCTGGCCAAGGCTCTAATAAGTAGTAAGAGCCCAAAGGATAGACCCAAATTAGGACGATCTAAGAGGGCAGACTTAAGCCAAGCACAGTTGGCTATCTGATCTGATTTCTTATTTATTAATCATGATTACTGACAACCAACAGACCTTCTGTGTTAAAGGGACAAATATGGTTTGGGTCCTCTAGAAGGTCAGCTTCTCGTACCACAAACAAACCTTATTTTGAGTTGAAATGGTAATTTTTGAGATAATATTTTACCTTCTCTGTTTGTCTTTTCTTTTGGTCACTAGAAAAGAAGAGAAGCAGAAGATGGCAGATCGCAGAAAAAGCTACACAGGAGGGAAAGAAGTGAGGGTGTACAGACCAGAAACCAAAGAGGTGGCCAAGGAAGAAATTCAAAGAGGTAAAAAAATGGTAGCAAAGCAAGTTTGAGTGAGTAGGTAAATGAAAAAAGCAATACATAGGGAGTAGCACGAAGAAGAACGCTAAGGAAAAAGATTTCTATAGTTAAGTACTCAAGAGACTATGAACGTAGACACAGGTGGGAGCCACTTTAGGGTTAAAGAAAGAGATGGTTGGAATGATATTTATAGTAGACAACTCAACCAAGCACTCGATGGTTCAAAGATCACCGTGATCTTGGTGAAAGCTCAATTTTTCTCATGAGAAAAAAAGCTGCCCTCCCTCCGCCACAACAAAAAGACTAGGAAAAAAGGGTTGCAAGCATAATCTCTGAAGCTTTCACCTACAGGATCTTATCATTGCACTACCCTTGTTGGCTATTATCCCCACCTTATGAGATCCAGAAGCCTAAATAAATTGATGGAAGTAAAATACTTAACAAAATTTGAATCTAAGAATCATTTTTCTGGAGAGAATGCACATTCTATGGAAATGTCAGACACACTATATCCTCACTGGACAGTAAACTGGAGGCTGAATTTCAGAGAGAGAGAGAGAGAGAGAGAGTAGGCAGTGCTGTATTCTCAGCTCTGTCCATGATTGACACCATCAAGCACAGGCTAATTAATTCCTAATGAATACTGAAGATACTGACTCACCTCCCTGAGTAGCTGGGAGGAATGTCAGGCACTAATGATGGTTAATCACTTTTGCATATGTAAAGTGGAGCATTTCAGACACTAGCCAAACCTGCTAATAGGTGGCTTGAGAAATACAGGTGAAGATCAGCAGCCTGGCTTTTTGAAGGCAGTCTCCAGAGAGGTGGAACTGCACAATGTAAGTCTTTGTCAAAAAGAGAGCAGAACTTTCAGGGAATGCTGACACTGAGAATTGAGGCCATAACTGCCATGGAGCCAGGAGCAGTCAGTGAGCCTTGGTGTCATATACTCCAATTGCCAATAGGTTCCCTCTAATTTCAGCAAGAAGGAGTGGATAATTACTCCTTCTCGTTTTCAAAAATCACTTCCATATCAACAGGATCCACCAACAAGCCAAACCCCTGATGCTGGGCACCCCATTAGAGGACTTAGCACTGCCCTCCTGAGATTCTCTGATTAATTCTCTGCTCCATCAGCCCTAAGTACTTGCCCAGGTGACAGCTCGAGAAGGGCTTTGATTGATTTCATGCTATGCAACTCTGTATTACCAGCCTTTAGGGGAATCACCTTCCCCATCCCCTTAATGAATCTGTCAGCCTTTGAGAACAAAAATTCCTGCCTCTTCCTTTCCCCCATCACCACTACCAGTCAAGCTAATCACTGATCTCCTGAACAGAGACTCCTTCAAAAGGATCGGGCCACTAAGTCAGGTCTAGACAAGCTATCCCATCTGACCATTCCAAAGTGAAGACTTGACATCAAAACAGTGCACTCACATGGGGAGCCTATGCTGGATGACATGACCTGCAGCCTGAGTCAGGGATCCCTGAAAGTTGGACAATTTAACCTCAGGAAATACATTTCAAACTCAGAAACAGAAGTTTTTCTTCTTTAAGAGAAAAAAAAAAAAATGAATCCCACAAGAGTTAGCAGTAAATAGCTATCAGTAAGCATTTCAGAAAGAAAACATGTATGCCCTTTCCCAGCTGTAAGAGTCAAAGAAAACCCCAAAATTAACTCAATTACAGTAGATCTGCAGAATGAACATCCATGAGGAAGACTCACCAATCGTACTGCTTACTAAAGACAAAGAAAACAAATACCAAGAAAATAATACTCTTTAGTCACTAAGTTATGGGTACCATCACATCCTTATTTGGTAAGAGTCACCATCAAATTATCGTAATGCCTTAGCATTTTAAATGACCATTAGTACAAATTCAAAACAGAAGTAGACAGTTCATATTTTAAAAGATAGGAAACAAAAGATAAACACATAAATGTATTCGGCCAAAGCTTAAGACAAGCTTTTGCAGAGGATCCATCTCGGCCCCACGCCCAAGGGAATGCCTACAGATGGGCCTCATACAATCACAGTGCCGGTTCCCTGGGTGGCACGTCTATGGGTCCTGCCTGGGGTGTCAGCCTTTTACAAAAGGACAGTGGAGACTCAGTGTTTCACGGCCTGTTGCAGGCCGACTAAATGATACGTTGGCTCTGGAATGACTCCGAGTCCCAGCAGCTGGCCTGCCCAGACATGGCTCCTTTGACTGATTTGAAACGGTAATTCTGCTGCATCAGGAAAAGGCCCTCCCTACTCTACATAGAGAAAGGGTCCCCAGCCTCCTTCTCCAGCTCCTGGGCCTTAGAATGCTTCTCTCCTCCTGGCCATTTCCCCATCTACCCCAGATTATTTAGACAGTATGCTAGGGGACAGAGGCAACAAATAAATCCACAATTTACTCCTGATTGATTGATAAGCCAATTAATAAGGAAAACTGGAACCAAGATGGCACTTTAAAGCGCAGATATGTGATATGCAAGTCCTGTTCTCCACAGAGCCAACCGATCCACATGGATCTCATCAGCACTCTCATCAGAGGATCCCAAATCTAGGCTCTAGCGAGTCCAGAAGGAAAAAACGGTTTCCTGTCAACTTAGGAGGGGTGACCAAGAACACAATTTGTCACAACACATGTGGTTCCTTTCCATTATCTTAACCAACTTTTGGGTGTGGGTGCTGAACCCCTATTTCTAATGGATCAGAACATGCAGATCCTGATATACTACCCAAATCACACAAGAGTACGTTTTCAGTCCAAAACGTGATCATGAACTCCTTGGGAACAGAAATAGAGCTTGGGTCACCTCTAGGACCAGGGAGAGTGGCACGCAGCATTAACACTGGGTAAAAGTGAGACACCACAGAACAGAGAGAACGAGCCTATTCGTTCCAATACCTTTATGATTCCACAGTTACCTTAGAGAAAGTTTATTCCAGGAACTTTGAATAACTGCTATTATTGAATTATGCTTTTATGGGATGCCATGAGCATATTAAAAAATATCCCATGAATTAGTCACTGGATTTTCTACCAGGAGGTAAGGGTGTTCTTCATTGCAACACACAGGTTGCTCTTCACAAAGACCCCAAAGGAAAGTTCGCTAATGAACAACACACCGTGTGTTTTTACCTTGTGGTCAACTGGACAGGCCTTGGCTTTCCTCACTGGTGGCCAAGGTGAGTGGAGACACACTGGCAGGCCCCTCCAAGAAAGCTCGGAGGTTAATTTGGTCTGCCAGTTTGGTTTCATTCCTAAACCCACTTTAGGTCCCTATCTCCTTTTTCTTCCTTCTTTTCCCACTTTTATGGTATTTTACAGAGTTACAAGTTGCCCTATATTTATTCCAAAACAAGATAGTGTAGAAACACAAAAGGGAAATTATTTCTGGTTTATAATTATCTCTCCCACCCCCAAATCTCCCCACCCAGGTGCCAAGCACTAGAGCCATGGAGATAAATAAATAGCCTACCTTCCCTGCCCTCAAGGAGCACCCTTCCAGCAAGAAGAAGATAAGTAAGTTAATTATCCTGCAAGACTCCAAGCCCTTGGTGGGAAGCATGCCCTGCCTACTCCGCATGCTCTCCTCAGCACTCCTGCAGGTAGCACCTTTGGTCACTCACCACATAGGAATGACCTATTTATGGATCTGTCAGCCTTGTAGATTTGTGAGATCCAGGTGAGGTCTATCCCTTTAATCGTTTCTATCCTGGGTGTTTAACGGGATGTCTCGCACATAGTAAATGCTTCCCCCAAATAATGATTGAATGAATGCTTAAAATACACAAACAAACAAGTAAATGAACAGAAGATGTCAAAGGAGGAATAAACAAAGTGCTGCTGGTGCACAGGGACAGGAGTGGATTCTGTCTCTAGGGTCCACGAGAGCCTCACGGAGGTGACATTTAATTAAGCCAGTCATGAGGCCTGAGTAGGGTTCACCAGGCTGATTACGAGAACAGCACAGGGAGGCCTGTTCAGAGAAGATACCCAGGGAGAAGTGGTAAAAAAAAAAAAAAAAAAAGGGAAAGGTAAGAAAGCAGAAAGGTTGTGGCAGAGGCTGGAAAAGTAAGCTCAGTGAGATTCCAAGGGGCCTCTCACATGCTGTGACAAAAGGTTTGGATTGTTCGTACAAAGGCAGTAAGAAATTGAGGGTGAAGAACAAATAATTTTATAGACTTTTTAAAAAATTCTGTAGTCAGTTTTTTTAATCAAAAGCATTTTCAGTGTGATCCAAGGTCAGAATAATTCACTAGATAGATAAATCAAGTGTCAGAATCTGGCACATCCCTTAAGTATTTCCAACATATAAAGGCATGTTAATGCACCAAAACACAGTGACAGTTTGACGCTGTTAGGTACCCAGTCACTCAGTTCTTCCAATAAATGCTCATCAGACCGTGTCTTCAAGCATTCTACATGACTCCCCTGGTCTCTACAGAGGGGTGTGCACTCACCCCCAAACCCAGTATGGGAACTAGAATGCTCATTATGCTCACAGAGACATGCACATCTGTGAATGGCCAACGTGGAAACACTAGCTAATGCCCCAGTGAACAAATGTACCAACTAACCAAAAATATGTGTGTTCCCAAATGTTCACTGGTTCCCACTGTTTACTGATCCAACAAGTTCCCACCCTTCAAAGTGAGAAATATAATCTGCCATTTAATGATGACATAGTGATGGAGGAGCTGCAAAACAGGTCTTCCACTACGAGGAATGCAAATTCAGGGGCCAATGAACAACTCAGCTGAAGCAGCACCCAAAGTTGGGCCATCACCCCCAACTTCTCCCATGCTTTCTGAGGCAACTCATCACCAAGAACGTCCACTCATCCCCTCATCTCTCGACTGTGTCCCCTCCACTCTTCTCTACCCCCACAAACTCTGCTCCTCTTACAGAAAGAAGCTCCCCACCTCTCTCTGAGCTGGGGCTGTCGCCTATCTCCCCACATGCCCACTGCTGCCAACACCTGGCTCTGCCAGGTTCCCAACTTTGGATGTACATCAAGATGACATAGGTGACTTGATAAAAAGAAAGATCCCAGCTCTGATGTCAAAAGTACTGAATCAGAATCCTTAGGAAATGTATTTTTAGTAAGACTCTCCTAGGCTATTCTTCAGCTAGAGAAGTTGTCCTAAAATGCAAATATGACTTTCATCATACACACATTTGAAATCTTTGGGCAGATCCCCATCCCTTCCAGGACCCAACTGCATAATGGGGCACCCATGGCCTTAATCACCTGATCTCAGCCTGCTTCTCAAATGCCTGTCCACTTCCCTACATTACAGCCACACAACCGGTTACTCAAAGGTGCCCAAACACAGGAGGCTGCCTGCGTCACCCTTCAGCCACCAAGGTCCCTCTGCTCACATGCTTCTCTCACTAGCAATTCCACCTAATGGATGTGTACAGTTCTTTTCAAAACAAAAGGAACTACCTCTCCTCTGCAAAACCTTAGTGATTTCTCCACCAGAAGATCATTTCTGTGTCCTCACAGCACCTCAAACAAACTTCCAACACCATACCTGGTATGTTTCACCATGATTTCTCTTAAAATACTGTATCCTAGCTAGCCAGTAAGTTCCTTGACATTCCTATACCTAACAATTCTCAATCCTAGACAAGTTGTTGGAATTCAGATGATGTTTGCTAAATGTTCTTCTTCATGGGCACCCCTAGAGTTGCAGGGACCATGCTGTACATCTGGAGAGTCGATGTGGCAAAGCAGTTCAATATATATAGAAAGTACATGGGATTTTGGAATCCCAAAGAGTTTGAATTTTGTGCCCTCCACTTATTAGTTGTGTTTCAGGGTTTTTGTTTTTGTTTTTTCTGTGCAAAACAGGATTTAATCCTTTTACCTACCCTGTAAAGATTGGATGAGATGGTGATCCATGTAAAGTACAGGTGCCTCAAAATCATCGGCAGTCGTTTTGTACATTACTTATCTGCATGCCTTGTAGATTAGTGGACTGTGCGCACACACATATACAGCTTAGAACTGTGCCTGACACAGGTTCTCAAATAATTGTTGAACAAACGTATGTAACTATAATTAATAATTATTGCTTATATATCTCTTTCCTGTCATACCACAAATTTTCAGAAGGCAGGGACTCTGTCGCATTTATTTCTGTACCTCATTTCCACTGGGGCTTAATAAATAATTATTCAATTTAGTTTAATATAAAATATTAATACAATTTTTATGACTATTAAGAAATTCATCCTTGTCTAAGGAATCACAAAGACAGCCTTAGGCATATGTTAAAATGAAATAAAAACTCACTGTCTCAGAAACCTTTTTCCAATCTCCAAACCCTGACTAGCTAGCCTCCAGGCTCAACATAAACTCTGCCCACCCCCTACCTCAATGCAGGACCTGGCACCTACTGAGCTGCAATCTGAGGTCTGAACTGATGACACACACACCCTCCACAGTCTGTGGCATCCCAGCCGTGAGGCAGCAGCTGCTCCACCTGGGAGATGGGCAGACAGCAGAGCCGGAGCCACCTTTTCAGCTCACAGCCACTTCACCCCCTAAGGGTTGGGGGGACACAGTCAGGAGAAGTGTCAAGTTACCACAAAAATAACAGGACCTACACCAGGCAGGCATGCAGGCCAAGTGTAGAAGAGAAGATGCGAAAAACAAAGCTCAGGAGGAGAAAAAGAGCAGACATCTAAATCTGAATCGCAGAGGACCTGGGTGTTAAGAAATGTACTTTAAATTCCTAACTATATACTCTTAAGATCATCGCTGCAGCCCCTATAATAACTCATCCAGTCTAGAGCAGCTTATATTTATATTATATTCAACTACTTTGAAAATATTTTTAAAAAACATAATTTTAGGGCAACAGGGGGATGGTTTTTTTGTTTTTTGGTTATTGATGTTGTTTTGCTTATTTAATGTTCTCTATAAAAGTCAGATTTGGGTCAGTGAATGTTTTGACTAATGTGCCTGAATTCAACAAATTCCTGATATTACTCAGTTTTAATTTTCTCAAAACTAAACCCAAACATGACAGAGCTAATTAGGTCTACTGAAGGAGGAACAGACCTTTAAGAAAATAAGGCTACTAAAAAGCATTTATGCATTTTAGTTTTCCTAAAATGAAATCAAAGTTCAGTCTTAGGCTACCCCATGCAGGACCATTGCTAGCTTGATGTGGTCTGACCCAGCCTGGTGCTTCAAATAAAGTTAACTTCAATCACTGAAGCCAGTTAGCAGGTTCCTGATTTTCTATCCACTGTTCTTTCATCTGGGTTTACTCTATACACTATGCCTCTTTAATTTGCTTGTAGCAACTGTTTTATAAGAGGGTGGGTATAGACCCAGCTACACAAAAGGTGTCAGTCTTTAGCTGGGCAGGTAAAGCCCAAGAGCACACTGGGTGCCTGATTCCCAGCCTGAAGGTGTTGAAAGGGAGGAAGGTCAAGAAGAAATTCCAAATCAAAAATATGAGTTCTTTACATTTTTTAAAAACAGTTCATTTTGATAGGGAAACGTTCCCCATGTCACATTATGTTGTAGCTACTGATTTAGGTTTCAGTTTAAAATATCGGAGTTCCAAGCATTACAAGGTACAGCAGTGTTCTGAACAGGATTCTCCTGCAAATGCTCCAAAAGAGAGGTGGGGGGAGCTTTACAAATGACAATTTTTGTGGCACCCAGACCAGCAGCAGGTAGACATGCAGACGGGCAGTCCGTGTTTTTGACGTTTAAGAAATAGCCCTGTCCCAATCAGGTCAATAAAAACTTCAGAGAAGGAACTTAACGACCAGCAGAATTTGAGTTCTATAAATTTAGAAGAAAACCACATCAGCAGTGAAATGAATGGCCGTTTCATTCTGTCTTTAAAAACAGTCAGAGTCAAGTTCCGGGAAGAGCTCTCATCCACCTTGCTTCTCATGCTGTCAGAATTCACACAGTTCATGCAGGACACATCACACCGTGCAATTACCAACCAGCATTGCCACTGCTAAAAGATCTTTAAGAATCCTGATTTTTACCATAAAAGCTCTCATTATTATCCCAGCTCTCTTTGCTTGTTCAGTGTGCCCGGTCACTTACAGGAGGATGAGAAAAAACCGGGGACTCAGCTCATCTTTCCGCAGCCGTGTCTCCCAGGGAGCCGTTCGTGACTCTGCAGTGCAATGCCACGCCACCACACTGGCTGACCAGGTTTAAAATTAGCTGAGCCCTGGAGAGCCACCAGTAACCTTCTCACAAGGTTAGCCAGCAGAGCAGAGCACGGCTCAGGGAGAGGGACATTAATAAGAAGCCAAGTAGAGCTTTTCAACAAGCCCATTAGGGCCTCTCGGAACCCCAACAGTCTGGAAGCCTGGGGTGGCCAGGCACAGCAGCATGAGGAGGCTGACCTAGGCTCTTATTTTTATCCCATCAAGTCAGCAGCTTCCTTTACAGGGACAAACACAACCCTCACTGCGTTTCTCCAAGTTTAAATTCAACATACTGGGCCACTGACAGTCATTTTTAAACCAGCTCTTTAAAATACAATATTTATGTAACGCTTCTAATTATAAAGTTAACACCCATAGATGACCCAAAATTTGAAGCATGTGAGTATAGAAAACATACACAGGAGAAAATAAACTTTCCCCCAGTCCTCCAGACAACAGTCAGTACTAGCAATGCCTTTTGATGTATTTTCTTATATGAACTTATTGCTATTATTTTCTACAGTTTTAGGTTCTTTTATTGCCCACCTAACATTTCACATTCAGCATTTCCCCAAGTGCTGAAATATTCTTTGAATTTGGGATTTTTAAGAGGTACAGTATTCTTTGTTGTAAATATACCATTATTTGGCTACTTCCTCACGGTTCAACATTTAGATTTTGCTCAACTTTTCCCTGTTAGGGCAGACATCCTTGTAATCATTTCCAAAGGGCAGATTCCTAGAGCCCAAGAGCAGGAAAAATCAAGCCACTTGTGCAGACTGGAGATCCCACGAAGACAGGAACTGTGCCTGTCACACTGTAGGTCAGTGCTTTCCAAACAGACAATCCTAAATGCTAATGGGACACTTTCCAAGTACCTACAGGGAGATCTTCAGGCCCAGCACACAAAAGGCCCTTGGCAGTGAGATAAAGGAATCGCCCTAACACCTCTGAACACCTGTCAAAGGTGATTCAGACTCGCTTCCCCACACGCCTCCCCCAGCACCTCACTGCTACAGCCGTGCTGGTTGTTTCAAATACTGAAATGCTTCCAGTCTGTAAAGAGTCAGCGGGCCAAGCCCGCTGAATGCCCCTGCCCCCATGGCGGCTCACTATCCATCGAGTGCAGGGTAAGCGCCTGGCACACCGGGGGCCTCCAGGGCTTTCCCTTGTGTCGATGTCTGTACTGCTTTTTAAATGTGTCAAATGCCACCCCGTGCACAGATCTGTAACTCAAGATTTGCTTTTTAAATTTTATTCATCCTCCCCATCAACCAGCTCCTCAGAGACCACCATTTAAAATCTTAATTACACCACGTCAGCACTATTTCTTAAATTTGTTAAATTACCTAAAATTTTATGTTTAAATCTAAAATGAACAATGAATGGGAAGTCCTGACAGAGGCCTCTCCCACTAGTTACTCTCTACAAAGCACAGTGAATTGGGTTAGGCAAAGATGAACACCATCACTGTAAGATTCGTAGACCTAGTACCAGTACCAGTGATGTCGGTTCCCCAAGGATAAAGGCTCCATCGCATGAGACTTTGAGGAATGCTCAGATCATCAACTGTATTCTCAAACAGCTAAAGCAAAATTACTGAAATACTAAAATCTGGGATAAGTAGGAGAGTCAAGTGCAGCCTATCCTATGCCCAGGACCCTCTTGTATTGGCTCACCCATGGTACGAGTAAAAGACACATTATGCACTTGGAAGCCTGATCACTATCTGAGCTCTCTTTGCTAAGCTAGACAGCTTTCTGTGGGAGGAAACAGTAACCAGTAAGTGGAGCAGTTTTGTTTCCTCTAAATGTTTCTGTCCATCCTCTCCTGGGGAAGCCAAGGCTGGGAAGACAAATAAGGGGCCTGTAAAATCAGAATTTAAAAACCAAGAAGGTGCTAGCCTGGACACGTTACAGCACGGTCCAGCCCAGCAGCTGGGATCGGATCATGGCCCAGATGGAATCAAATCAAAGACAACGTCCACCCACATCTCCGTTACAGAAGAATATACTTCAAATTCCAAGTCACTGTGCGAGACACGGGGATCAGGAATTTACTTTTATTATTTCTTTGAATTCTCATCACAACTATATTAGGTAGAGATGTAATTTTACTAGACCCATTATTCAGATAATGAAGAAAAAGAAGTTTAGAAGTATTATTTGCCCATTTGTCAAACCAAAGTCAAACCCAGATCCATCTCATTTTGAGCCAAAGGTCTGTCTTTGTGAGACAGTCAACCTCTCATCACTGGAGGTAATCAAAGAATAGGTGAGAGATCTCGCAACAGGGATGCTGTAGAGGACACTGGAGTGGGGAGAAGGAAGTCAGGAAAAGTTCACTCCAACCTCTGATCTATGACAGATGAAAACGAATTGCCTACTGTGTGCTAGCTGTGTACGAGGTGCTTATGGACATAAGGAGTAGGAGAGACCTTGTGAAGGAAGTGCACACTGTTAGAGCTGAGATAATGGACAGTCACTCTATTTTTCTGTTCATAGTAAAAGGCAGCTGAAAAGCAAGGTCGTTGGAGTCTAGACTCTGGTGTGATCCCAGCAGCGATGGCACAGGGCAAGCGCTGGTGCTGCCTTCTCCGTCTCCAGAAACACAAGGCAAGGATGAAAGCCTCACTACTGCAAGGCAGGAAAAGAGTTTTGTCCTTCTCTTTTCAAATTTCTTGCACCTGGATTTTTTCCAACACAGAGCTAACATGTAGGATAAACGGTTCAAGTTTATATTAGAAAATATAAGAACACAATGAGAAAAGGAGATGAATGGGCAAGTCACACAGGAGAACAAGCATATGACCATATGCATCTTCATTAGGAGGGGAAAAGAATGGCAAATTCAAGCAAGTTTAAGGTGTTATTTTAAATGTCCTAATCAGCAAATCTTGAAGGACAATAATAGTATCTGTAGTGAATATGACACAGGGAATGTGCTGATGGGGTTGTAGATGTGAAGATCTAAATGGTTATACTTATTAGGAGCCTCAAAAGGTTCAAATCCTTTGATCTAGTAATCCTAACCCCACAAATTTATCAAAAAAAGAAAATTCCATGGAAGAAAAAAAGTAAGAGCACAAAAGGTATACATTATAGAATCATCTATAATGTCATGAACAGAGGACTGACTAGGAAAATCACAATACATGAAGGCAAAGTAAAACTGCTTCCAGTCAGTCACAAGAAAATTTAAAAAGAATAGGCTGAAACATGAGAAAAAGTTTCTCAAAGAATATTAATTTTAAAAAGTAAAACACAATACTGTGTATATGTATACACTGTACATATTATAAAATATTGATATGTGTATATATAAAATATGTATATATAAAAATTGTGTGTATGTGTATGTTTATGTGTGTATGTGTGTATTAATAATTACAACTTAAGTTTTATGCATATATCTACAGAAATAAAGTGACACTAAAAAGGAAATACGTTGTTGGGAGGGTAACATTACAGGTTTTTGTCTTAGACACTTCTCATGTTCTAGTTAAGAAATGATTCCAAACTTTTTTTAAAGAAAATTTAAGTAAACATCAGATACAAGCTGAGATATTTGAGCACTTGAATACAAAAAAAAAAAGCTGAGAGATCATGTATCTGTGGATATTTGAATCTGCTTTACTAGGATCCATGCACACAGGCACAGATTGTATCCTACTGTCGACCTAAGGACTTGATATTCCCCTAAACATTACAGTAGCAGCAACAGTAGCTAACACAGAGCTTGTATTCTGTACCTGGCCCTATTCTAAGCACTTTATATGTTGATTCATTTAATCCTCATAACAATCCTATGAGAAAAGTACTATCTTTAATCCCATTTAGAAATGAGGAAACTAAGACACAAAGAACATTAATTGCCCCACGTCACTCAAATAGGTGACAAAGCCAGGATCTGAATGCAGGCAGTCTGACTGTAGAGTCTAAATGGGTAACTACAAACTAAACTGCCTCTGCGATAGACAAGCCTCCCGGCTGCTGCTATGCTATTCCTCTTTTCTGAAATGCCTTTCCTCTGCTTAGCCACCTATTAAACACCCAGATATACGTCAGAGGCCAATTCAATTACTACCTCTTAAGCAAAGCCTTCCCTGGCTCTCCCATGAAGCATTTGTTTTGTTTCCTTTAAAGTATCACAGAACTTTAAACGAACAACTACTATTTCACTGATACTATTTAGTAATTGTTTGAGTCTGACAGACCACAAGCTTGGGGTGGGGAGTAAATACAGGTATTCTTTGTATCTCTGGTGACTGACTAGCCTGATGTCTGGCAGGTAACATGTAATCATTAAGGGAGGGCGCGAGGGACAGAAAAATGCATGAATGGCTTCTCAGTAAGGGAACTACAGACACTAATGTTTTGGCTGGTGAATATTTCACACATGCTTGGGGTTAAAATAAAATGGGACCTTGAAGAGTATTCAGCCTGAAAAAGGAAGGGAATTCTGAGACATGCTACAACGTGGATGAACCCTGGAGTCATTATGAACACTGACGTCATTCTGCTAAGTGAAATAACTCACAAAAAGAAACATAACGCTATAATTTCACTTTATGCGAGGTCCCTGGAGTAGTCAAACGCATCAGGACAAAAAGTAGAATGGTTGCCGGGGACTCAGGGGAGAAGGGAACAGGGAGCTGTTCAATGGGCAGAGAGTTTCAATTTTCTAAGATAGAAACAGTTCTGGAGGGGGATGGCGATAATGGTAGCCAAACAATGTGACTGTATTCAGTACCACTGAACTAAATACACTTCAATGACCCGAGAGTAAATCTATGTATATACATATTTACCACTATTAAAATTATAGATAAATAGATAGATGGATAGATACAATGAGACCTAAAAGCAGTCAGGCCAATTCCAAGTATACCTACAGTGAGATGCAAGCACCGCTCTCGGTGCTGGACCACGCTCCCTCCCACAGATGCTTCACATTGCATCTTCCCAGGACTCTTCCCCTTCTCCTCCAGGGAGCCTTCCTGGATACCACAGTCCAGCCTGGTGGGCGGCATGGCTTCATGTGTTATATGAGTACCAGAGCACTTCTGTGCGTGCCTGTCCACCTGGCTCTCCCCCTAGGGTCCAGCTCCATGAAGGCAGCCCCCTTATCTTACTTGGGTGTTCCTTAGGGCCTGGCTTACCACACATCACCTTCGGTAAGTACTGAAATCACTGCCCAAAAGGGAGAGGCTGGAATACTGCTGCGGTTTTCAGAGCTGGCACACAGGGTTGTCTTAAGGAGCGGTTAACAAGGTAAGTTAACAATCACAGAAAACTCAACGATTTTCGAACCCAAAACTGAAACGGAAAAGATCCAACTGCAGAGAATACCCAGACAGGTAGCCGTGGCTGCCACCTCTATTAGAAAAATTTGTGAGCAAGGAAATTTCCAGAAACTATACCCCCCAGAGACTTAAATCTCCATGCCCATCTTCTGATGCTCTGGGCTAAGACTCAGGTGCCAGGCACAGGGCAGGGGCTTAGACCCATCACCCCTTCAAATTCTCTTGAGATCAAGGGAGTATTTATTTACCTCTTTGCAGGAACACAAGTTTAAATTGCAGTTTGATCAATCTGTCAAACACCTATATTCTGAGGGCTAAAATTAGAAAATGTTCTTTAAGGCTGCAGAATCTTCATTGATAGTGAGCTCAGAAGGCAAGGGCAACAACTGATGCTCTTTGTCTGGTCCATTTTCCATGTCTTAAGGCTCCTGGGACATGTATGCAGCACTTCTTACATGTATACCTTTCATATACATTACGTAATCACTCCAAAAACTGTTGTGCTATACACACCTCCAAATTTGCTCTTGGTGTAGGTTTCACATAGGAGAATATATTGTCAATATTCTTTAAGATATAACCTACATCCCCATGACAACTTTGTAACAACCAATTTCTACTTCTTAATCCCCTCCCATTTTTCACCTACACCCTCTAACCCCTCTCCCATCTGGCAACCATCAAAATATTCTCTGTATCTATCCATTTGTTTCTGTTTTGTTTGTTCATTTTGTCCTTTAGATTCCAGATATAAGCAAAATCACATTGCACCTGTCTTTGTCATACTCTACTCAGCACAATACTGTCCCAGTTCATCCACGCCACTGCACATAGCAAGAACCCATGCCCTTCCATGCCCGAGCAATATTCCATTGTATATAGGTACCACCTCCTCTTTGCCCACTCATCCATGGACGCACACCCAGGCTGCCTCCACACCTTGGCCCTGTACACAATGCTGCAAGGTATACATAGATGCACATGTCCTCTCAAAGTAGCATTTTGGGTTTCTTTGGATAAATACCCAGAAGCGGGATTTCTGGGTTCTTCTTTGTCTCTTGTGATAGCCTTAGTTTTAAAGTCTATTTTGTTTGGTGTAAGGATTGCTACCCTAGCTTTTTAATTTGTTTGTTTTTATTTTCATGAAATATCTTTTTTCCATCCATTTACTTTCAGTCTGTGGGTGCCTTTCAATCTGCAGGGAGCCTCTTGTAGGCAGCATCATGTTACGGTTTTGTTTTCTTACCTGTTCAGCTGGCCTGACTTTTGATTGAAGCATTTAATCCAATTACATTTAAAGTAGTTGTTGATAGATATGTAGTTGTTGCAATTTTATTATTCATATTTTTAGTTGTTTTTTTTTTTCATCTTAAAGAAGTCCCTCTAAAATTCCTTGTAATACTGGTTTGGCGGTGATAAACTCCTTTAGCTTTTCTTATCTGGGAAGCTCTTTATTGGTCCTTTGTTTCTAAATGATAGCTTTGCTGGGACATTTTGGTTGTAGGTTCTTGCTTCTCATCACTTTGAATACAATATACTCTCAGTTAACCAGCACCCATAAGGATTGGTACATGCCAGGTAAATGTAAGTAGACTTCCATTAACCAGAACTCAAGTAACCAGCACTCGCAAGCCAGCCGAGTGCCTGTTGCTTGAGTTCCAGTTAATGGAGAGTCTAGTGTATTTCCTGTCAATCCCTTCTGGCCTGCAAAGTTCCTGTTGAAAAATCAGCTCATAGTCTTATGGAAGATCCCTTGTAGGTAACTAACTGCTTATCTCTTGCTCCTTTTAGGATTCTCTATCATAACCTTTGGCATTTTAATTATGAGGTATTTTGGTGTGGGTCTCTTTGGGGGTCACCTGGTCTGGGACTCTCTGTGCTTCATGGGCTTGTATGTCTATTTCCTTCACCAGGTTAGGGAAGTTTTCGTTCATTATTTCTTCAAATAGGTTTTGAATTCCTTGCTCGCTCTCTCTTCTCCTGGTACGCTTATTACCCGAATGTTGGTACACTTGACATTATCCCAGAGGCCCCTTAAACTATCCTAAAAAATATGAGGATATTTCTGCTTCTTTTGGTTGTTCTGATTCTTTTCTGCTATCTTATCTTCTAAATCACTGATTAGATCCTCATCTAATCTAACTATTGATTCCCTCTAATGCAACCTGCCACCCACGGACAGCTTTGAATGCGGCCCAACACAAATTCATAAACTTTCTTAAAACTTTACAAAAATTATGCAAGAACCTTTTTTTAGCTCATCAGTTATAGTTAGTGTTAGTGTACTTTATGTGTAGCCCAAGATAATTCTTCTTCTTTCAATGTGGCCCAGGGGAGGCAAAAGGCTGGATACCCCTGCTCTAATGTATTCTTCACTTCTGTTCTAAAGTATTCTTTATTTCTGACTGGTTCATTTTTATGTTTCCTATCTCTTTGCTGAAGTTCTCTCTGAGGTCACTGAGCATTGCTATAACTAGTGTCTCGAACTCTGCATCTGGGAGATTGCTTGTCTCCATTTTGTTCAGTTCTTTATCTGGAGTTTTGTTCTGTTCTCTTATTTAGGACATGTTTGTCTCCCCATTTTGGCTGCCTCCCTGTGTTTGTTTCTATGTATGAGTAGGGCTGCTATGTTTCCCGATCTAGGTAGAGTGGCCTTAGGTAGTAGGTGTCCTGTGGGGCCCAGTCTCCCTGGTCACCTGAGCCAGGTGTTCCAGGTGTGTCCCTTTTGTGGGTTGTGTTTGCCCTCCTCTTTTAGTTGAGCCTTGGTTGCTGTTTGCATGTCAATGGGAAGAAATAACCCTTGAGCTGATTGTGAGGACTGGCTACGATTACAGAGGAGGAGCTGCGGAGCAGGGGCTGACTCTGTGGGGCAGGATTCACTTTAGCAGGGCTCTGGTGCCAGCCCAGTCTGCCATTTGGATGTGTTGTTCTTAGAGGTGGTCAGGTGATGCTCTGGCTTTGTCTGAAGCTGGCAAACAGGTATGTCAGCCCTGGGGACTCGTGGGAGGGTCCCTCCTACAGGCCAAGTTCAGTTGCAGGCTATGCCCTGCCCAGGGCCACCTGGCATGAGCCACAAAGCAATCTGAAGATGGCCACCATCCACACTGTGCTTGGAGGTGTCTCAAGAGACCAGGCCACAAACTTAGGCTGGATGTCACTAGTGCCAGGCTTGGGGCTGCTCCACACTGAAGCCAGATGCTACTTTTTGGGGTTTTGTGGACCTTTCTGAGATTTTTGGAAAGTTTATAGCATGAGCCAAGATAGGCCATTTGTAAGGAAAAGCCATTGGAAGTGGCTTGAGTGGGCCAGAAAGTTGGGTGGGGCAGGGTCTCAGGGAATCACCAGGGCGGGGCAAACAAATGGTGTTATAGCAAGGTTGATGGAGACTCAGACATGATAGCCTGCCTCTGCATTACATGCTGGAAGTGGGGAGGATTTAAAAAAGAAACAATAGATTCTGCCAACACCTCTCTGGAAGAAAGCTGCCCCTCCACCCTCACCCTGAAGCCACACAACTCAGTTCCTCCCCATATGTCCCTGGAGCCTTCTGAGCTGCTGTCCCAACACTGGAGCTCAAAGAAAGTGAGTCAATCAGTGAGTAAGTCCATGCACGGGCCCTTTAAGTGGAGTGCCTGGGACTCCAATCACCCTCCCTTTCCCTCAACTATAATGTCCGCTGGTTATGGGGACTTCTCTCCCCAGCACTGAAAACCTGGGCTGGGGAGCTTGGTGTGGGGCTGGGACTCCACAATCCTCCATGGGGGATTTCCACAGCACAGATAGCCCTCCTGATGTTTACAGTCACACACAAATGTCGGACCAGCCCGTTGCATGTTTCTGACTCGCCTACCAGTCTTGAAGAGGCTTCTTCTGTATGATCTTAGTTGGAGGACTTCGGTTCAGGTAGACTTCAGGCAATTATCAAGGATGGCTCTTCTGTAGTTTAGTTGTAATTTTGATGTGCTCATGAAAGGAGGGTAGCAGAACATTTACCTACTACACCAACTTGACCAAGAATTGTGGCCCAATTGTTTTAAAAGGCACTTTTCAAAGTAGATTGCATAAAAAAAAATTAGAGGTAAAAATTTAAAAATATGTATTTTTCTTCCATAACAACTTATTTTAAAGAAAAGCAAACCTGTTTTCTATCTCAAAAAAATATTCTTTACCTATGATTTTAAATTTGTGAATGAATAAGAATACAAAATACAGGTTCTAGGTGGAACCCATCACATTCCCTATGACCATCAAATTTGATAAAAATTCTATATTTAATGAATATGTTCAAGTACCATTCAATAAGCTTTGAGGTTTATACCTTCATCTGAAACTTAAAACGCATACAATGAATACACAGACAAATTTATAGACAGCTTTAAGAACAATCATTAAGAAATTGTACCTGCAAAGGAAAAGAGGTGATCACTTCTATCCCATTTTACAACAATAACTATTTCAGTTCAACAGAATATCAAAATTCTGAAATACAAATAATATTTCTAATTCAATTTTCTTTCATTGAATTCATTTTTGTTTTAAGATACATTGCTACCATAAAACCTGTCTTTCCTGAGCACTTTGTTCTAGGTGGGGAAATGACCAAAAAAGGAGAAAAAAAGCCTGAAAAAAATAAAACTCTTTGGTCTTAAAAGGCTGTTAAATATGTTCACATACTCCCATTTTAAATGGAAAGAGTAAATAAGAGAAAGAAAAAAGGATGAATTTGGAATTCCAGGGCATTATGTATTGATTCACTGAGAGGAATCTGAGAGGCAAACCATTTGCTGGAGTAAACAATTATCACAATCATATTAACATTTCAAAAGAGATTTCTGTTTACAATTCATGCATACTGATGCAGCGCTTGAGGGACTGCCTCATTCACTTCTCTAGATTTATAGGTAAAGTTATGGCCTGAAAGTGCAACTTCTCTAGGGCTAAAACAGAGAGGTGGTAGGTACCTGGATTACTCAGTTTAACTGGGTGTCAACACATAAAAGCATTCATTCAATTGCCCTAAACAGGCGTGCAGCCAACGTCAGGCCAGCTCTGTGCAGGAGAGATAAAGATGACAAAGAAATACGCTCCTCCCTCACAGATCTCACAGTCCAGTGAAAGGCTGATACATCGATACGTACAGGAAAGTAACCTGGTAACTGCATTGGTAGAAAGATGTGCTGAGACTATGCAGATCATAGTGGTGATGGGGCCAGAGGATGCATGACTAACCATCTCTATAAGGTTGCCTTGCTCACAGCAGTAACCCCAGAATCCTGAACAGTGTATAGCACATAATAAGTGCTTTTAAAATGAAGGTTAAGAGGCAGGAAGAGAAGGAAGGCAGAGATGTACCGAAAGACCTAGAGTTTGATAGGGAGGCTGGTTCTAATGTAGAGGCCTGGGTTTGAATACCCATTCCACCAATTTGTAGTTGAGCAGACAATGCACTTAATGTCACCATGCCTCAGTGTCCTCACCATGCCTCAGTGTCCTCTTGTGCTCCCTCCTAGGGTAGTGATGACATAACACACAAGAAAATGCCAGGAATTGCAAACATGCTAATCCCATCTCTGCCTACTGCTACCTTCTGTCTAGGGCAGGGACCAGAAATGACACAGAACCATCTCAGTAGCCTAAGATTCCCCCCCAACCCCCACTTCGTCCTCTCTCTTTTCTAATTCTTCATGCAATGGCCCCCTTCCCCAATGCTGACTCAGACAAGACTCAGTGTAAACAGACCAAAAAAGAATTGGGAGGGAGAAAGAAGGAGAATCTTCTGGCTAACTATGGAGACAGGAGAAGATGGCCATCCCTTGGGGTGGAAGCTACCAGAAGCTTTAAACTGGGGTTAAAAGAAAAAGGAAAAAAGCAACTACCGAGTCAGACACCTGAAGGTGCCACCTTCCGCTGGACGCCCTGCTTTTCTGGGTGGCCTCGGGTTCCTGACGGGTAGCCAGAGTTATTTTCTCCCCATCTCCCTGCATGAATTTCCTTTACTCAGTTAAAATAACTGCAGCACATTAGCACTTGGTCCATACAAAAGACAAAATCAAGCTTAAACATAATCTTAGATCTTATATCTTTTTTAAAAACAACATTTGGGTTTATGTATTTATCAATCTAGTTGTGGACGCGTATCTGTTTATGTATACAAGTATATGTACATTTACACATATGCATGTGTAAGTGTGCACCTACACAGAAATATGAACTTGTCTTCTCATAGTTGAGGGAAGTGTGACAGACACCGCCATGTACATGGAGGGAGGCAGGAGTGGTAAACTGTGTCTACCTGAGAAACCTGCAAACTCACCCTACACAAATAACCAAGTTTCCACCCAATGAAGAAGCCCTGAAATTTCCAAGACAACCACCGGGGCAGGGCTTGAGGTGCTCAGACCCCTCTGCTGGATCTGGCCCCAAAGAAACCTTTCTCTCTGCCTGAAGGAAAGCTTCCCTTTTCATGAACAAGGGCCTTTGCCCCAAGTTAAACTTGTTGGGGGAGGGGCAGAAAGGATGGGAACCAGGGGTCCCAAAGCTGCCTGGAAAATTCCAAACCACAGCCATACCAGGAGAGATGGAACACTCCGGTTCCTGCCCCTTTAACTCTGTGGGGCTAAGAAATGCTGCCAAGGTCACTGTCATTCAACTCAACAGACCTTTACACGGCTGTGTCCAAAGCCCAGTGCTCAGCGCTTACTTCTCATAGCACCTTGGTATGTGTGCTTTACAACAACCCTAACAGGTAAGCAGAGCGGGATTTCTCTCCTTTCACAGATGAGGGTTCTGAGACTCAGAAATACTGACAGGCCCCAAAGCGGGTAAGTGAAGGAGCCATCATGCTGACTTCACATCATGACTCTGGCTTAGAAGACTGGCCAAGGGAGCACAGTCTGAGCTCTTAAGTTCTGATTCAGTTCAGCCTCTGATCTAAGTAGTATCAGTCATGAGGAGGTATTAACTTGTGAGCCTAGAACTCCATGAATAAAAGAAAAGAGGGGGTGCAATTTTTGTTCTACATCTCACAGGACACAGATAACATCCCCTATGCAATCATTATTCGACGCAGTTCTTAACACAATGGATGTGCGGTTTTTCTGTCATCAGCTCTCCTAGCTAACATCCCCAGGCTCATTCCTCTTGTCCCTAACTCAGGGGGGCAATGCCTTGGGCATTCGCCCACCATGCACAAGGAATCCCTCCACTCTCTGCCTTTCTGCAAGACACGAAGATGCATCTTAAGCATTAGCCAGTCACCCACTGAGCAACCTCAGAAGAGCGCCTGAACGTATCCTGCCTCACATTTCTGTTTCGTAGCCTTTCGTCTCTTCAACCTCAGTGTCGGCTCCTCACTCAGAGACTCAGCCTAGTCTCCTCTATGTGCTTGATGAGCACTGTGGTACCCCAGCAACCACGCCTCCACCCCGGAGCTAAACCTAAGCAGATATTCACGTGGCAACATTCTCTGGGTATCTGCTAGGTCACGTATCATAAAATAGAAGTGGGGACAGAATTTTTGAGAAACAACGGGATATGGTCTCGGCCACATCTAGTGAGGATGACAGAGATGTAAATGAGGGCCGAGATTTGCTGAATCATTTGACACTGGAATGTGCCAGTGACCAGGAGTTGGAAGGAACTGTGACTGTGAAGGATGATAGAGTCTGCTCTTGATACTATCTCAAAGGATATGATGACCAGCTGACTTTTGGTGGAAATTTAATAAGGATAAATGTCAAGTCATGCACTTAAGTCCAAAAAGAAAAAAAAAAAAAAACATCACCTCACAAGTATAGGGTAGAGGCGATCACATGAGAAAGTCTTAAGGGATTCGGTTGCCCACAAGGCTCAGTGACTCAGTGTGATGCGGCTGGTGTAAAAGCCAAAGCACTATCAGGCTGCCCTGGTTAGAAATGCTACATTCAGACTAAGAAAAGTGAGATCTTAAAGCTGGGTCCCAGAGACGACAGAGGGAGGAATGGTCAGAAGTGAGCCGTTTCCAGGCAGCAGACACAAGGGTGCAGCTGTATCCTACAAGAGATGGCGATGTGAGGCCGGAGAACGAGCAGCTTACAGGGCCACGGGGGTCATCTTCGAGCGAGTCTTGGGCTTTACCATTCCAGTCCCAGGAACAGAAAACAGAGACACAATTTACCTTAATGATAAAGGTGGTGCGATTAACCTGAAGAATATGTATTACAGCAAGGTTTATAATTGCCAAAAAATTAGAGAAAATAGGTAAAGTATTAAACAAAAGAATAAATTACATATCCTACCATGAAATTATGTTACCAATGGCAATGTCAAATATTTACTGAAATGAAAGCTATTAATGAAATTCTATTCACCAGAAAATAAAAATTATAAAATATCATAAAACAAACAGTATAATTCATTTCGTAAAAACAACAATACACACATCAAAACCTGTATTGAAAATGTGTGAAGCTAGCAACACTAGCTATGAGTGCCGGAATTATGGATACTTATTTTCCTGTTTGCTTCTCTATATTGTGCTTCCCCGTATTTTTTCAATGTTTTATAATGAATATAGCTGGTAAGAAAAATTTTAGATTTTTCAAAAGAAAAAGCAAACCTAAATGAGCTAGCATATGAAAAGAGGTTTGCGTTGTATGGCTCAGCTGAGAGGAGGAATTAGGGTTAATGAGTAAAAATCCCAGGAGGCCCTACCTGAGTTCAATATAAGAGAATGGTCTATCAGTGAAATAAAAAGCCTTTGGTTATAGTGAACTCCCCATCAAAGCATCAAATACAGTAGGACTATTTGGGAATTCACTGTGGGAATAGCGTCCATGGAGTTCAGGTATAGCATCTCCTAAATGACCTTCAATGTCCCCTCTAATCTATACACAGCAAGTCCTCCAATATCGTCGTTTCATTATAATGTTGATGAGATGTTGCAGGATCTTAACTCCTATATTTATGTCTATTACTATGGTAAAATTGGTTTCATTATGTCATTTTGCTTAAAGTTATAGAATCTATCGATAACATTAAGTGAAGACTTACTATACTCCAAACTTCAATTCCTTCAACATTGCTTGAGCCATCCCCGCTCCAGAATCCACAATGCCGCTATTTCTCTCCTGTAACTTCAAATTCTCAATCAAGCTCTTAGCATCTGCCTCTCAGCTCTCTCACCAAATTGGGGCTAAATGGAGTACAGTTAAAAGAACATTCAACTAGAAATCAAAAGGTTCATGTCCCAGAGGTGCCACTGCAAAGAATATGATCTTACACAAGCTTCAGTTTCTGTATCTAAAATGGCAATAAAATTTATACAACCACAAAAAGTTCTATTGACAATTTAAGGTAAAGTCTGGGAGAGTGCTTTGTAAACAAAATGCTGCACAAGGAAGAAACAATATTTTTGTGAGAGCATTACGTAGAAGCTGGATGGCCATCAGGGCAGCTACAGGGATGCCATTGGGTTGAAACCTGACACAACTTTAACTCCAAGAGCCACTCCCTCCAGAAAAAAGCCCTTCACTCCTTCATCTTTCCCTGGATCACTACTCATACCACAGCACATAAGAATGAAGTGCTTTTCCTCCAGCCTTTGAGGATGAGTCTTGACTTTTCACTCTGAATACACAATTTTCTGAGATTAGGACCAATGCCTACATCTTTACCCACAATAGCTAGCACTGCTGGGATTTAAAGACTTACTGATGAATTGATTGGACCACACAGCCCTGCTACATAGAGTGCAGCCTAAGAACCAGTACTATTGGCATCATCTGAGACCTCATTTGAAATGCAGATTCTTCATATCCACTGAATCAGAACCTGCATCCCCAAGTGATTCGTGTGCTAACACAGTGATCGCGTTGCTGGTATAGATACCTCTGTCATTCACTCATTCAACAGCTACATATTAAGGTCCTACATCATGCCAGAAACTGAGTCCTGTTCTAGCCAGGTGTCATTAAATGGTCAGGCTCCTCTAATATCAGAGAGAATTGTCTACTACGGCTGCCTGCCCACAGAATTCAGCTAAAAACCACTTAAAAGCCACTGAATACCCACCCCTCTAGCCCTGGGCCAGCTCTTCAAATGCTTTGCAGGTGGTGTCAGAGTGGATATCTCTTCACAAACCCTTGAGAAACCACCCACAAAGCAGCCACGGGCCCAGTGGTTTGGGCAGAGCCCCTTAATATTTCTGCAGGTGCTACATTCCAAAAATATTTCTCCTTATAAAGCATGGTAGGAATTCTACACTTAGAGAAGAAAAGAGGTTAAAGAAGGGCTTTATTTTTCCCTGGGGAGAGAAGAGACTAAAACCTCTCATAGAAAGGTTTACATTTTTAAAATGTATTTATTTTATCAACCACATGCTTGCAAGTCAAACATCCCCTCAAAGACATTTTGCAGACAGAGATATTCTGGGAACACACTAGAGGCAGCTTATTTACTGCCACTATTACAAGACCAGCCCGAAGGGATGAGTATCAGATGCTATCTGCCCCCCGAAATGACTTGTCTGTCTGCCTGCCTGCCACCTCCAGGCCAGGTCACAGCTACTTCATGTCCCTCAAATACCCGCTACCGGGCCCAATCCAGCTGCCTCTGCCCCACTGAGAAACTTGCAATTACCCCAGTCACTCCTGATTGGGAAGGACGGTTTGCTCCATGTGCACCACCTTTTGAGTCTGAAAACTGAGAATGGAAATTATAATTAATATACAAGTACAACATTACTATCAAACATTGCCACAGTGCTGGAAATCCCTGAGGGCTAGTAGGCTCTTTGGTAAACATAAATCCTTGGTGTCACTGTCCAAAGGCAAATTATAAGAAAGTGTACACGTGTGAGCTACAACTGTCCCTTAGCTCCCTTCTTGGTGATCTTAATCAAGTCACCCTTTTTGTAGCAGGATTTAACAATTAGGAAGACTTTCCATGCCTGCCCCAGTTCTCTACCTTGGCCTGGTAACTGTCTCATTCCCAACAGTGAGCATCATGAGGACAGGGCCTTTGTCTTGCTCAGTGTAAGGTCCCCAAAGCCCAGCAGATTCTTGACACATCCAGGTTTTTCAGTAAATATGGGGAGAATGACAATTCCCTCATCATGCCTTTAATGAATGCTGAGTTTCAGGAATACAATATTAAATATCTGAGGATAAAACAGAAATGAAGAATTGGATATACCTCATTGGCCTTTTCAAACCAAACAAGGAAGGAGGGCGGTGGAAGCCTGGCTGCAAACTGACGTGAGGGGTAAGGGAATTCCTAGAGCAAAGCCAGCCAGGGGTAACAAAAATAGAATTTTCTTATCTACAGCATCTCACACAGATCCACCCCCAGTCTGCAATTCATTGTGTACTGAATGTATTTCCCACACATCAGCCTCTTATTCTGCAAATGGCCATATTTCTCATCTGTTTTTTAAAATTTCAGTATACTGTATAGTATATGTTGCCTTAGCCCTCAGCTGTCTTATTACTAGGCAGACCACAGCTCACAATGGGATGGTCTTTTCATGGGTATTCTGACTTCACCATCCTCAACCTCAGCTGTAAGGCTGTTGGTGCCATGTTAGAGAAAAGGGCAGGAGGGTCCAAGGATGTAAGGTCCCTGCCACAGATTATGCCCCTTGGACCCTTCATACCTCTTCACTCTAAACTCTGTGGTCTCATCATCAACCCAGTTCTTCTCTGGGGCCTCTTTCTTCACCCAGCATTACTGTCCTACAGAAATGCATTATAAGCCACATGTGTCACAATACATATTTTAGCGGCCTCATTAAAGTAAAAAGAAACAAGTGAAATTCATTTCAATAACTTCTTTTGTTCACCCAGCACACCCAAATATTATCATTTCAACCTATCATCAATATATTAAAAAAAAAAAAACAAACTTCATGAGTTATTTTACATTGTCTTTTTGTATTCAGTGTTCAAAGTCCAGTGGTCATTGTATATTTATGGTGCATCTCAATTCAGATGTCACCTGCCAACTGTCAAACAGCATATGTGGCTGGTGGCCTAGAGTGAGCCCTTCTTACACATGCGTGGGTATCACAAAGCCTGGTGCCTGTTGTTTCTGTGCACGTAAAGCCTTTTTAGTGGCACCGACCTCTATTGGATTTGAGAATTGGGAGGCCCCAGTTTTCAGGTGACAGGGGCTCTTCATGTTTAAATGACTTTTCAGCTCCATTTTTCCAGTTTCACCGTAGGTACCATTCCTTCAAGGAAGGCTGCCTGACTCTACAACACCCCTTCCCCCCAGTTACATGCCCTTCCTCTGTGCCCAGGTACCCTGACTTCAATCACAGCCCTAGCACGCTGTACTCTAAGTGCCCCCCATGCCGTGTTTCCACTATTGTATGTTCCTTGAAGGTAGGACTATTTCATTCATAGCTCAAGCCTTAGCTCCCAGCCCGGCACAGGCTTAATAAATATTTGCAGATGCACAGATAGATGGTTGGATAAATAAATGGAATTCCTCCTAACACAAAATCTCTCTTTCTCTCTCTCTGTCTTTAGGCCACAGTTTCCTCATCTGTAAAATCTCCATGGTTCCTTCTAGCTCTGAAAGTCATGCACAGTGATTCATGTTACTCACATGGAGGTAACAGACCAACTAGGACCTTCACATTTAGCCCTCATTGCACAACCAGCTCCTCAGCCATCTGACACAGAAAGGAACTTCTGAGTTTGTAAAAACATTTAGTTTATTATTCTGGACCAATGCAAAATGGGGCAAAATAAATTGCTTTTAGGTCTCCAGAAAGTATACTGTGACTGCTATTCCATAGAACACATAGAAATGTACAGAGGGTGCCAAAAAAGTATATGCATATTTTAAGAAAGGAAAAAACTGTATTAAAATTTTAATACTCAATATACACCAATAACAAAAGATGAATACAAGTCACATGTGACTTCTGCAATCACAAGAGGTGCTCAAAGTGGTTACCATCAGCGCCCACTCTGATTACAGCAAACTACTGCTGGAGCAACACTGACCAAAGTGTCCACTGTCATCGTTGCACATGCCCTTGTGCACATCACACACAGTACCATAAGTCTCAAACTTATCACAAATGCGTGCAATTATCAGATGTGTTGGAGGTTCTGTTGTATACTCACCCCTCCATTGTCATTGTACTTCTACAATGTTCTCGAATTTCAAATACCACTTAAAAATGATCCTGCGCTCCTCAAAGAACAACCATGCTTCCACCATTTTCTTTGACTGTCCTGTCTGTTGCAATGGTGACACCAGCACTCATTTGATTAATGCCATCTTGTGAGCAAGCGCCATACTACACATTGCTACCATAATTCAATTCAACTTTGAAAAGTAATACATAGGTAACATTGCTTAAAGTGTGTGTACATTTTTGGGTACCCCAATATATGAGGTTGGACGATTAATTTCCCAAACCTATCCTAGGAAAAGTGGCTACACACCTCTCTGCTGACTATCACTACGGTCACCTTAGAAGTACTCCCCTTGGGAAGCTGTGCACTGACGTCAGCGCCTAGTCTGCCCTTCAAAGCAGTTTTGGAACTCTTTCTGGAATGGCCGTCAGAGCTGTCAGCATATCCAAAATCTGACAATTAAGTTCACCAACTTGCCACTGTGCCCTTATGTTGGCCACATGTACAAACAACTCAGTAAGGTGTCAGTGCTGTCAACATAAGCTCACAGTGGCAAGTTCACGAACTTAATTGTCAGATTTGATGGCCATTCCAGAAAGAGTTCCAAAACTGCTTTGAATGGTGGACTAGGTGCTGGCGTTGGTTCATGGCTTCCCAAGGGGAGTGCTTCGAAGGTGACCGTAGTGATACTCAGCAGTGAGGTATTCAGCTCTTTTTCTAGGATGAGTTCGCCAAATTAATTGTCCGACCTCACATATTCTTATACAATTCCTGAAGAGCGTCCCTGGTCAATCACTTACACATTTCTTACACAGAAAATGTTGAATTTCGTCCTTAATGAATAAATGTCATATAAAATAATAATAATAAAAAAAAAACTTAAGGTGAGGCTTTAAATTCCAAAGTCCTGGTTTTATCACCAGTACCTTATTACTAGTTGCTTGATCATGAATATGTTATTTAACTTCTACGTACCTCAATTTCCTCACCCATAAAATGGAATAACAAGCTAACTACCTCAAGTTGTTATAATCCCAGAATGCCTTATGTATTGTAAAGGGCCAAACAACTGTTAGGTACTATGTAAACTATTTCTTCTGAGGCATGTCACAACGGAATGATAAAGGAGCCTACAACCAACACAGCCACAGTCAAGGCCAGGCCAGAGGTAGCACAGTGCACTTGAGGGCCGACATAAAATAGGCCCAGAATTCATGGCCAGGGGATCTCAGGTAAGAAGCAACCCAGAAGGGCTGGCTCCCCGAGGTAAGCCAGGCATCGGCCCCCTAGCCCCATGACGAGGAGGCCGTAGTGGAAGAGCACAAAGCACTGCCTCTGGGAGCCAGCCTGCCGGGGGTGGACAGGGAGCTTCTGCCCCCGAAGGGCAGAGCCCCCACTCACCAAGGGTCCTGCCCTCCTCGGGCCAGGGAGCTGAAGAAATAGCTTCGCTCCCCTTTTCTTTCTTTCTCTGGCAGTGTTTCAGAGGCGCCTGAACTTTCCCAAACTGGTTCTGCTGATTTCAAACAGGATCTAGGCTTGCAAGTACGCGTGCGTATGCAATTGTGTGTGTACGCACTTTATGATTTCAAGAAAGCACTTTGCAGTCTGAGAATGAGTCATCAGTAATCCTTGTCAGTTTGCCAGCAGCCTGCCCCTCTTCATTACTAAAAGAAAGATAAAAGCTCTTGCACTACATTAGCTGGCATACGCCTCCACAGACAGTACAAATAAATTAATTGTGCCTCATCTCAAACATCCTGAGAGGTGAGCGAGAGGAGAAAATGCGTGCCGTCTTGTTTCATTAACAAATTAAACTGAAATAGAGCCACGACCATTCTCTTTTGTATACATACACCCTGCTATTCTGCCATCGGTCTCCTAACAGGAACCCACGTGGGGGAGCATTACCCAAGGAGACAGTGAGCCCCGTTTGCTCACGAAACTGTCCTCCGCCCAAGAAACTGTGGCCTTCAGCCCTTTCCTGGTCCTCGGGGATGAGGAGACCACCGGGGCCACTGTAAGGGTGCCTGGGGGACAAGAGTTGCCCATCAAATGCTGGGCACTGCTGCAAAAGGAAGGGTGGTTTAATCACTGATCTCAGGCAAATAAACAAACCAGTTCAGCGGCCTGGTATGCACAGCAAAGTGAAAGAGTTTGTCATCAAGCAAACTGTAATGCTGAGGATGGCGAGCATTCCAGAAGAAACAAAGTTATTCAAGACCAACTTGAAAAACAAGTTGGACTCCCCTTCACCACACGCTAAGATTACACACTAACACGCACCTTGCTGCCACTCCACGTGAGGTGTTTGCTTTCGCAGTGCGGTGAAAAGCAGTTTGTTACAATGCTGTGGTTTTCTTCATCCTCCTTCCATACCAGCACGTAATTTAGGCAACCCACATATTCCAAGTTGAGAGAGCATGGCTGAAAACCTGCTCCTTTTATGTTTTATCTCCAAAGAGAAAAAAACATTGCTTACAGGGGAGGAGCGAGGATAGGAAATGAGAAGACAGTGGAGGGGACAAAGGTGACTTGCACCTCTACTCTACACACATGTCACCCTATTGACTGGTGACCTGCAAGGGAGGTAAGATCATGAGCAGCTACATAATCTAACAATAAAATGCGTCCAAAGTATTTAATTATACATATTGGCTCTGGGTTGGTTTTGTTAGTTTGGTTTGGTTTTTTTAACTGTAAGATCCAAGAATCTAAAAAATTCTCGGCAGAAAAATCTGACCTCAAATGGATGGTTCTGCCTATAACAAAACCAAAAAAATTTTTAGAAGTCTAAAAAAGTAATAATAAAGCCTTACTCAACCTTACCATAGTTGAGGAAATACTAATCAAACAATGAGGCACCCTTCAGCCCAACCTGTGTAAAAATGACAATATCTATTAATAACTGGTACTTATCTCCCTGCACTGATGTTGGCATTATAATCTGGTACAACCCTTTTGAAAACCAATTTAGCAATATCCACTGAGCAACCAAAAAAAAAAAACAAAAAACAAAAACAAAAATCAAAAAAGTTGTGCCCTTTAAATTACAAATCCTGCTCTTGGGAATTCATCCTAAAGAAATAATCTGCAATAAGGATGAAACGGTATCTGTAAGTATTATTTATAATAGCACAAAGCTGTAAGGAAAAATAGCTAAACATTCAATAATAGATGAATGGTTAAATAAATTCAGCCTGTGGAATGATACACTGTGAGACTGTTAAGAATCATCTTGAAGACTATGTAACCATTTGGAAAACATTTGTTTAAGGTTTACTCAAAAGAGCAGAATACAAAATTGAGTCTACATATGATTACAGCTATATAGAAATATGCCTGCATACAGACAAGGTCTAAAAGGAAAAATGAAAACAGTTGTGTTAGGACGGCGAGCTTGTGGGTAAACTCTTTTTTTCTCTTATTTCATTTCTTTCCTTTATTGTGGTTATAGCCTTTTATCTTGTGAAATAAAGAGAAATCACGGGGTGTATATGCAGCAGCTCAATTCCCATTCAAAAGATGAATCAGGAACCCGAGAAACCAATATGCTAGCTTTTAGCATGGTGCAAATACCTAGCACAAAAGTCTCTATCTTAGGTTTTCCCTGGGTGTCTCCTATCACATGTCTGCCAGCAAGACAGGCTGATGAGGAACGTGATGCTCACAGAAGCCAATGATCCACCCAAAGCTGTATGAGTCTACAAGATAACAGACACAGGATGAGACTTCACACTACTCTGCTCCACAGCCCTGGCCCAGCACTGTGTGAGTTCCATCCATGTGCGAGTCATAGCCCACTTGTGTCCAACTCACCTGCACTGCAGCTTCAAGCGCAGATGGCTGGCCTCGGCCCAGAGCTAGTAAATCAGAGTGTCTGGGAGTGAAGCACCTGAATCTGAATTTAACCAGCTGCCCAAGCGATTCTTAGGCACGGGGATATCTGAGAACCACTGGTCTAAGAATTATGCAAATACCTGCCAAATCAAAACACTCAAACTCTTATGTCCATCTCTCCCCACCACACACAAATCTGCTCGATATGGAAAAACATACTTAGAAACTCAAATGAGCATTTTAACCCCCAAGAGTTAAAATGTTTAAGAAGAATACACACGACTGGTCTGTGTTTCTCAGACACTGTTTTTCTGGTGAAATAATTCCTGGGCTAGCAGATGTTATCCAATTTCACACACCCCGTGCTCAGCATAGTGCCGGGAATAGAATACGTGTTCAAAACGCTTCCTCAAAGAATGGGTGAAGGAATGAATGAGTGAACAGATGAGCTGGTATCTGCATCTGACTACATTTATTAATAGTATCTATAGTGTTCGTTCGTTTGTCTGTCCATGACGTGAGAAAGCTCTGTGGCATGGGGTGGGGATAGGGTGCCAATCATCCCTCTTGTGACAGGGCCTGGATGGTGTGCCCTTGCCACAGTGGTTGAGTAAGTGAAAGGCAGGCACAAGAGCCAGAAAAATGTAAGTGTGCCTGGACCCAGTGGTCTCGTCAGTGAATGCATGCTGCTCCTACAGAAGGGAACCAGAGGTGGGGGCTTCCTCACCGAGGGCACTGGGCACGTGGCCTTGAGGAAACCACAACTACATCAAGTGGACCAGCAACTACGGCTAAATGGTCTTTGTGTTTGGAGTCGAACAGGAAAAATAAGAAGAATAAAAGGAATATACGTCTAAAAGAATGTTCCATAAAGATACACTGTCCAAAGAAAACCCAGACTCAAGATCGACTGTGCTGAGAGGCTTGCCAGGGCTAGCCCCCAGAGTCAAACCTGCTGAGAATGGACCTGTGGACTCCGAGAGAGCCTCAGCTGGCCACCCCAGGGCCCATCTCTCTTCCTTAAATCAATAATGGTGGCACTGAGGCTCTCCCCACATTACCATCAGCTCCAAAGACTTAAGAATCAAACACATGTTCTACTGGTTATTATTACTAGCACTCCTCACTTAGTGACTGAGTTCTATTCCTACAACCAGGTCAGTAAGTGAAATCGGTCAATAAGCGAGGAGTTTAAAGGCAGAGGTCTTGGGGCATGTCATGAAGCCATCAGGTATGTATTTTTCAATAGACATCGTTTCCCTAATTCACAAGCACACAGACTATCTGTAGGCTCTGCATTCCCTCTAATATTTTCCCATTTCACATAAAAAGCTTCATGTATTAACACAGAGCATATACTTGATACTTTTAATAGGCCGGGAATAAGTACCTATTCCTCCCCTTGGGGATCTAACTTTTTAATGATTTCCACATTAGATTTAACAGTAAATGCAAATTGACCCATAAAGTCATCTAATTAGAAATTAAGCATGTCATAGACGTTGTTCATGATTTAATTAGAAGAGCAACACAATATGATGACAAGTGCCCCTCACCAAGAGGAGAAGCTGGGGACAGTGCTCCAACTCAGCCAATTACTTCCTGAGATCTGGCAGGTCACTTAGCCTTCTTGAGTCCCCACAAAATGAGGAAGTAAGATTTCAAAGATCCTTTCCAGTCAAAGAAATCTATAATCTGAATCACTACAGTAACTAGTTATGGGGAAATAGGCTCTGGGGCTGCAAAGGCTCAGTCATGCCTTAAAAAGTTTATAGATTAGGGAAACCACAGCCTGTTCCACACACCAACACACCCTGGCTTGCAAAGTGGAAGGGTTCGAATTTTCATTCTAAACAATGCTACGTGGCGTATGCTCCTCCAGCCCTGCCATCCCGTTGGGAGGCTATGTCTTCAGTGTTTATTTCCCAAGGCATAATTTTCAAGTCACAGAGTCTCAGAGCTCAGAGCTCAAGACTGGTATAGCTGGTCAAGCTCTTTGCTGTTTAAAACATTACTTCCATCCCACTAACCCTGGGCTTCTCCCAGATCAAATTCTGAAAAGGTTGCCAAGATTTAACTCAGCTATGCTTGTCCTTTCCAGTGCAAAATGATGCATCCCTAGACTGGCCTTGTCACCACAAAGGTGGAGGGGGAAGAGGAGTGGAGATGGAGAAGTGCTGAGAAGTTGGCTGGAATTAAGCAAGTAGTATGCTATCTAAGAGGCTGAGGAGGACACGGCTGGCTGGGGGGGAGGGGCTGCTGCCGGCACTCAACAAGGCAGGAGGCTAACTCCTCAGGAGCCCCTCCCTCTCAAGGAGTTTATGGGACAGAATCTTACCCTTGCTAATGAGTGGCATTTGGAGATATTCTCCTTACCTCTCACGGTGGGACAAGTACATTCTCCATAGCATGCCACAGCAATCCCTCCTCCCCTGGTCAACCAAAGACCCCCAAGGCACCTTCATCACCTGCCCTAAACTGCTCTCATTTTATTGTTTGGGATGAGCTAAACAGGGGCTGCTTCTCATGAACAGACCTCAAGGAGGGGACTCAAGATGACCCAGGCCAGGACAGTGAGACCTGTCCTGGAACTGTTGACTGTCAAAAAGATGGCCTCCCAAGCCCTGGGAATCCCAGAAAGCAACACATAATTCAGGAGTGGTAGTTCAGAAGACCCTCAGACTGCCAAGAACATTGCAGAACAAAGTCTGCAAACTCTTCAAGTTCGGGACCTGCCCTTAATTCAGTATGATGATACACATAAAGCGTACGGAAGTAAAACTTACACTACTCAGCCCAATTAGGGTAGAGAAAGATATCTAAGGTAACACTACAATGAAGGTGATTGGGATTTGATGAAATGTCTTAAAAAAACAAAAACCCTGAATCACAGTAAAATGAATGTAAAAAAGTCATCTGACTATAGTTTGGCCTTGGACTATACTTGAGAACCCTAGAGGGATCACACAAGAGTGTAATTTTGAGAAGAAAAAACAAAAAAAATTGGATTGAAAAATAATACCCTTCCATGAAATAAAAATGTTATTTTATACAGAACTTCAAACTTGAATTATGCCAATAACTCCATCCCCCCAAAAATGGAGGGGAACATCAAAATCTTTATTAAAAAACCACATGACTCCATAAACATGATATCAAAGCCCCTGTCCCACAAGGGAATGGTGAGAGGCAAGGGGATGCATGAGGATAATGAGGGAGATGATAACAGTAATAATACCTTCCCTCAGCAGAGAAATTTTTCAGCTTTCAAGCACTTTCACTTTCATTATCTTCCTTTGATGCCCCCAAGTCAATCCTGGGAGGGGACTGGGGATGCCTGATTATCTCTATTTCCTGCTTTGAGAGGTGAGGAATGTGTTGAAGGTCCCACAGCCAGTGAGGAGTCCAGCACGTGAGCCCTGGGGTCATAGCAAGGACAAGCATTGCCCAGGATCCACTACTCACAAAGAACAGCCGGGACCTTTCCCAAGGATGCTCACAAGTCTCAGTATGATGGGATGAGGGGGTGGGATTTATGAGTTTACTTAGAGCTATTCCTACCAAAGCTGTACTTACCCTACTTTAGGCATGTCCAACCTGCAGCCCAGGATGGCTTTGAATGCAGCCCAACACACATTCTTAAAACATCATGAGATTTTTTTTTTTTTTGCAACCTTTTATGAGCTATCGATAGTGTTAGTGTATTTTACGTATGGATCAAGACAATTCTTCTTCCAATGTGGTCCGGGGAAGTCAAAAGGTTGGACACCAATGCCCTACCTCATAGCATGAGGTTAAGGGGAAAGAACTCCACTTCCTCCTTTATCTCAATAAAGATGCGTAGGAGCCAGGCAGGATTCTAAGCATTTTATATACATTAATTCAATTTATTCTTACAACAGCCTTTTGAGGTATGTTAATCCTGTTAATACCCCATTGTACAATTCAGTAAACGGCAAGGTTGGGTAATTCCAAGAGCTGGAAACTGGTGGGCCAGGAGCCAGAAAGGCTGAGCCCAGATGCTGTTCTTTTGACCATGAAGCTATACTGCCTTGTAAGAGGTCCTAGTATTAGCGGACCTGGGGTAAGGGGTGAGGTACAGAACCTAACAGCACACTGCTAATACCACACAAAGCTTCCTTAACTTCCAGAAGCTTCCAACTTTCAGAATATGCAGGTCACCACCTTCTCTCCCTCCCTCCTTCTACCTTCCATTATTGGGTTACTGCAGGAGGATCGTGTATTAAAGCAAACACCACTTTGACATAACCTAATAACCACCCATCTCCCAGCATTCAGCAAGAATGAATGCTACAGGGCACACGTGCAAACCTGATTCTCAGTCCAGGAGTGATTTCTGTGGGAAGTGTAATTCCATTGTCCACCTCACCCAGCACATCTTATCGCCATAAAACACGAAACCTCCATCACTCAGGACACACAGGAATGAAAGGCCCTGTCTCCTAACCCATGTTTCAGGTGCAGCTAGACCCCATCTGGTGACAGAAAAATCAAACCTAACCTGATCTTTCCATTTAGAAACATGATACCAAACACACACAGCTGTGTGTATAAGGCAGCATTATAACAGAGACATATAATTGTCCCACATTCACTTCTGTTGGCTACATATTAGTCCAAAATTACTCCTGATATTGTAGCCTATGATCACCATAAACTACATTCATTATAATACTGACTCTATGGCCATACTTACTATTAATAGCTCATGTTCTAAGAAAGGTTTACAAATCTACACAGGAACCTTTTCTTTACAGCAAACTATGGGATATGGGTTTGTCCCTGCGTTGTAGGAAGCTGAAAGGCAAAACTCACTGCTTAAGATCCTGGCACAGTCACCTGGTAGCCAAAGCTGTGACCTCATGGGGAGAAGCCATTCAGCCCCTAAGTAAGAATGGAGAGTCCGGCTTCAGGTCTGCAATGTTCTCTGCTGCTGACTTAGAACAGGATTTAACCACTGTAGCTTCCAGATCAAACCTGGCCTGCCATCTGCTTTTGTATGGCCTGCAAGCTAAGAATGATTTTTACATGTTTAAATGGTTGAGAATAATTACAGGAATATTATTATTACATACCATTCACATTGCAGAGTCCATAATTTTATTGGAATGCAGCCAGGCCCATTGCTTTGCATCTTGTCTATTGTCTATGGCTGCTTTCACACAAGCAGAGTTGAGTAGTGGTGACAAGAGACCACCTGGCCTGTGAAGTCAAAAATATTTACTATCTGGCCTTTGAGAAGAAAAGTTTACAGACCTGATTTAAAGCACGGCTGGAAAACAGACCTTGGCAAAACACTAAAAATGTCCAGGAGGAAAACAGGAATGATCACTTCCTGCTCAGTCATTCGTGTCTAGGATTCAGCAGCACACCCCACTTTCCTAAGACAGAAAATAAGGCTGGACGGGGGTCAGGAGGTATCCTGTGGCTCCATTGCAACCAAAAATGAGGGCAGAGCAGAAAACTTAGCTGGAACTCCTTCCAGCCCTCAGCGGGAAGCTGACAGGCAGTCAGAGGACAGGACCCATCCTAAGTCATGAGGCTGTGACCTCTTTGAGAGGTTTCTTAGGCATAGTCTTAGTTTTCTGGGGAGGCGTGGGTCAGGTGAGCTAGGATGCAAGCACAATATTCTTTTGTTAAGATTTTATTTTATTTTTAAAAACAGAGGATTTAGGATTATCTTTGTCTTCTTTTCCCCATCTTCCTCACCACCTCTGTTCATCCAGGAATCCCTAGAGCTGGGGTTGCCAGATTTATTAAATAAAAATACAACATGTCCAGTTAAATTTGAATGTCAGATGAACAATGGCTGATTTTTTTTTTTTAGTATAAATTTGTCCCAAATATTACGTCTCCAAATTCAAGTCATGGAACAGACTTACACTATTAAAGTACTGATCATTTTTCTGATATTCAAATTTTATTGGGCATCCTGTATTTTATCTGGCCACCCTATGTAGAACCCAAATTATACAGATTCCTCAACCCCATCTCCTCTGGTGAAGAAGACGCAGCACAGCAGGTCCTGTCTCTGAGAGCCCTGCTTGCTCGCACACTGCAGGTCCCTAGGCTCATTAGGGTAGGACTGGTCTATTGCAGCTTCAAGAAACAAGCTTCTCCAGGAGCAGCTGAACCTTCCTCCCCGTGCCAGGCCAATACACCTGACATGTGTATCTTTGGGATGTGGGAGGAAACCCAAGTACCAGAACCTCTGGGTGAAGGGTCCATTTGGTTCCTGGGGAGGTTTGTGGTATGCGGTATCCCAGAGGGCAGGGAGAAACTGAGCTAGGAAAAGACCAGGGTTTGGCTGTAGGGGGTCATTGGCAACTTGTGAGGTGGCACCAGACAAAAGTGGATCAAATGAACAAATATTGTTTCATAATTAGGCCAATCTCTTTCAACTCCAGTTCTACTCAAGATTTCTGTTGCTTATAATCACTAGTCCTGCATGTTCCACCACTTAGTTCTTCCTTCCACTCTCTGACACAGCCTGACCATCTCTGCTAGGTGGCTTTCTAAAAATTGGGAGTTCTCTGGTGGTGCAGTGGCTTAAGGCTCCGGTGCTATCAGTGCTGCGGCCTGGGTTCGACTTCCATCTAGAGAGCTACCCACATACAAAAGAAAAAAGGCAAAAAAAAAAAAAAAGGGAAAAAATAAATAAATAAATAAATAAAACCTAAAAATTAAATACTTAATTTTTCTGGTCTTCTCCTTATAAACAGTTCAAAAATACAGAAATGTATGAGATAGAAAATGAGAGTCCTTACATAATCCTAAATCCTAAATAACTGACGATTGGCATTTAATGTATATTGTTCCAAAAAAATTAATGCATATAAAAACATTATAATATGTACTCATTCTATACACATACATTGAAAATAGAATCACACAATACACACTGATCTATAATCTAAATTTCTCACATAATTTCCTTGCCATCTTTCCATAACATTACATAAGTGGACCTCATCATTTTCAAAAGCTTTATAATATTCACTATATGGTTTTATTGGAGTTTCTTTATTCTTTCATTGATGAATGTTTCAAAGTTCCAGTTTGTCACTATATCCAACATCCTTGTACATACTTATAAAAATCCTCCCTTAGTATGAATTCTGTGAAGTAGAGACACCAAGTTATGTGCATAGAGTATAGTACGCACATTGGAGATTTTAAATTTTTACTGTCAAAACACCCTCCAGAGAAGTTATACCATTTAGACTCCTGCCAATAATTAAAATTTCCACATCCCTACCTCAATCAAGGGTGTTTTTGATCAAAGGAGTTAATACCTTCAGCAAGATGAAGTCTCTGACCCACAAAACTGACCTTGGCAGCAATCCGTACTCACCAATTCTGCCTCTTAAAAAAAAAACCAGGCATGGTTCTATGCTTGTCCAGGGTTCAAGGGCCCCACCAGAGTCAATTCTGGGCTGCACTAAAGGATGAATTACACAGACCTCAAGTGAAGACAACTATTCCACAGAGAGGACCTTAGCTCCTGGCTCTGACCACAAAGCAAAGACCACAGGTGGGACCCTTGTCAACATACAGAGAGCCTTAGCTTCTACAAGACAGACCCCTACCAATGAGCAGGCACTGGAGTTGAAATGTATATCCCCTGTCATCATTTTTGTTTTCTAAGGGACTTTGGAAACCACGAGAGCAGAGACAGGGCCAAGAACACACAGTTTAACAGTAGGAAAACGTACTTTAAAATGAATCCCACTGCCACTAATCAGTGTAGCATAAGATTTCATGTTACCAAAATTCTCAAGGAAAAATTGTTTCTCATTATACTTTCAGCATGAATCCTGATGAACACAATACTTTGAGCATCAAAAGTTTTGCTTAAGTTTTGAAGACTATTTCTACAGTTCTTTCTTGTCTTCTTAAACAGAGTTCATCAGGCAGAAGTATGATGCTACTTAAGGATCACAGTCATATTATGAGCACCCAGCATCCCACTGTGCTAGGATGACAGCATTGACCACTTGAAACAAGAGGGCAATGAGGACTAAGGAACTCCAGTTTAATATATTTTAAATGTGCCTACAATCATGTTTACCTCTTCCCACATTATCAGCTATCACCTTCTTTCTCTCTAGCAGATGCCCCCTTCCTACTTTAGAGTCGTAAATGGCTCCCTCCAGCCATTTATGGTGTGAGCAGAAATTAAGCAGGTTAGAATTGCAAGCACATTATAAACAAATAGGTTGGGCATAGAGAGAACCACCTGTGAGTGATATAGCTAAGTTTGAGAAGGTCACCTGTGAGCAAAGTTATTAAGTTGTAGTTCACAGAATTTGTGAAACTATTTCAAGTACCATCCTCACATCTGATCATGTGCCTTAAAATGGCCTGCAGACAGCTAGCTCTATCACGTCCTTGGTGGAGGGATTTTGTTTTTAACACACAGAAGCAGGCAGCTGGCGGGCCGCCAAGCAAAAGGCATGAGGAAGAGTCGAAGGGTAATCCTAGGTCTCAGGTCCAGTGTTTTCAAAAGAATACATCAACTGCTTCCCTCCAGAGAAAGAGAACCAAATATCTAGTCACACAAGTACAGCACCCCAAGTAAACAAGTCTGCTGGGATTATGCTTCTGCTAAAAAAAATTTTTTTAAATAAAATATAAAAAAATTTTAAAAGCCCAAACATTATTCCTTTCCTTTAAGTTGTCTGGAAAACCTCCAACTAGCCTACAATTTGGAGTTTTATAAACCAAAACTCTGCTTCTAGCACAGCAACTAAGAGCTACAAGTGAAATATCACATAGTGAACAGAGTGCTGAAGCAAGGTCAAGAGATGACCTTGGGCCAGTCATATGCCCTTTGTCAGTTTGGTTTTCCCATCAGTGTAACAATGAGGATGGCACCAGCTATTCACCAGAAAAAAAGGGCCACCATGAAGAGTGAGTGGGAGGAGATCCAAGTGTGACCGCCACGACTCTGATGGGATCAGCCAGGCTGAGCCTCCCACTCAAGCTGGGAGCGTTCATGAACTACAGACACATGCATCAGGGGTGTTACATCTAGTTCAGCCACACCAGAGGATCCTGAGAGTCTTAGAAGCAGCCAGGTAGGAGAGAAAGGAGCCCAATGAGAAGTTTCCAGGTCAACCACAGCACGCTGCAGTGTGGAAGCTCCAGTCAACTTTAGAAGTATCTATGGCAATGCTTTTAACAGCAGACTCACCCAGTCAGAGGAAACCTTATATAGAACCCCAATATATACGACACATAGACAGTGCTATCAGAACTTATGTTATAGTATTTATCTATTATAAATACAACAATTAGACTGTCATGAACGTAAGTTTAAATCTCAAATGAAGCAGCTAATATATTTTTTTTATTTTGCCTACAATGTACAGAAAATCTTGATTCATATATAGCTGCAAATGGTATCTACTTAACCTTTTATTTGCAGCCTCAGGAATCCACTCAATGAAACTAACCCACAAACCTGAAGTTAGTACAACAGAAAGTTTTTAAAGTTAGGTAACATTTCTTATGAAGAAATGTTCAATTTAGAGGGAGCTAAACAGTGGTTTCACCAGTTTACACTTTTATTTCTGGAGAAAAACACTTAAAATGTATCTCAGAACAAAACTCAATGTTCAATGAGGTCAGCTCCAAAATCCCCAGATACTTGGTACCAGGCTCTGACAGATATTTATGCAAAATTTCAAAAGAGTCAAATTTATTTTGTTTCACACATTAAGTTCAAACTAAGTTTCAATTTCATCACTGCACTCTACTAGCCTTTATAAATAAGCATGGTGAAAACACAAGCCTGAATTGCCTAATAGAGATCATTCCATTTATTTTAAAAGTTTCAGCAAGATACCCAAGTGAAGAAAATCAGATTATATTCGAGATTTAGGCAATGGAGTTTCTTTGTCAGCCAATGTAGAAAAGTGACTTATTACCTATATGAAATATTTGTTGCTCAACCTTTCCTTGAGCGGTCAACAACCTGTAGTATGAAAAAGTAAACTCCTAAAACTTATTATTCACAATACTACAAATAATGCCTAAAAGTAAAAAGACAATTCTTAGGACAATAGAATCTCTGTTAACTGGAACTCAAGCAACCAGCGCTCTTAAGCAACTGCAAAAAAAAAAGGAAGAAATGGTATTCTAAATATAAATTAAAATAAAATCCCTGCATGTTATGCAGCTGCACACCATGCAAAATCTGACTTTGTGTGAGAGGCGTAGGGCCTCAAAGCAAGCGGACATTCGTTCATTTTTCCAAGAAAGCTATTACAAGTTTTCTAGTACGGCATCACCTACTGATGTAGGCCCCAACCGCCCACATCCACGTCTCCTGATCCCGTCCTGGCTACATCATCAGGTGATGCTGACGCAATGTCTACCAAGTAAATTCTCTACCCCTACCGTCACAATTTTAAGTGTGTGTGTGTGTGTGTGTGTGTGTGTGTGTGTGTGTGTGTTTAAAGTTACTTGAAGTTTAAAAAATTGTTAGTGAAGTTCATTAAATTGAAAAGTTTATTGGCTGCCATTTAACTAAAATTGCACAATGCATTCACAAAGTTGTTTTTATAATAAAACTGTGTTACACTGTTTGTCTTAATTTGCTTTTAATTATTGTTTCAATATTAATATCAAGACAAAACAGAGTTTATGGTATAGTATGGTATGGTATATAAAATATTAGGCCTATTTTTAATAGTAACTCTCAAGCAACCAGAAACTACATTTATCTGGCATTATACATTAAACTTTCAGTTAACTGGCACCCATGGCACACATTATATATTACATGTATAGCCACCATTCCAAAAGGTTATCTACTTAATAAGCAGAATTTGTATAAACAACACACAACTTCTAGTAATAGCTGGTATACAAACTAGCATTCTGGTAATTTTTGCTGTCATTGTTCTCACAATGGAAGATACAATTTTCTTCACTTCTGTATGCATCAGGGTTTGCCTGGACCAACACATACAAACGCCAGCACAATGCTGACCATGGCAGCCTCCACATTTCATCGAGAGGGGTCATAACAGCATGAGTATCAGCCTTGGAACGTTCACTAAGCAGGGTGAGCACCCAGTTTCTTTGTACTGCATCACTTCACAATACCACCATCGATTTTCACAGAGGATGATGGTGAGGTGAGAACTCTGAAGCCATGAGTTCATTTTTTTATCTTACATTGAAACTTGGTGGTAGAATTCTAGGATTCTGAAATCTAGAGAAACGTGAGAAGACACAGAAGACCTGCTGGTTCTCAAAAGTGGAAATGACTCGAAAGAAGAAATGTGGATTCCCAGAGAACTGAGCTCAGCTCCTGCCTCAAGCCAAGCAACCAGCTCAGCTCCAAGAGCAGTGTAGAAGTTCAGTCCATTCCACCCCTTTCCTTCTCAGAGGATGGAGCTGGTTTTTATTCATTAATTCATTCATTAATTCAGTCATTCTACAGATAGCCACTGGATGTCTACTTTGCAAGGCAAAGGGATAGGTATATGGCATGGTGGATGTTTTCATAAGTATAAATTTAATTATATTTTATTTTGCAGAATCTGCAATATCCTTAAAGATAGCTTAAAGATATCAAAAATGAGTGACCCTCACCAGAATTAGGACTTACTTCTGTTAATAATAGTTACAAAGCATGGCAAATGTTAGCTATTACTATCATGTCCAAATACTTTTACTTATGCACACATGCTCTGAGATTCTCTGTACCAGGCAGGATACAAAGATGAGATGCAGTTCCTGCCTTCAAGGGGCTCAGAGGGAGAAAATGGGGTAAATCCAATACATACAGGACAAGGTGATTAATGCTAAGGCAGAATAACAGTGTGGGGGACTACGGGAAAGGAAGGAAGCCTTAATTACATTATCCTGCAGGAGCTGGGAGGGCTTCTGTGAAATGATGTACATTCTTTCCTTCAGAGAAAACGAAGAGCTGCACAATGGCAAGAGCATATCCTAGGTAGATGCTGGGGGTTGGGGTGGGGGGCGCAGGGAGAAGGCATGAAGGCAGACAGACAGCTGAGTGTGGCTGAAATAGAGGAATACTGGGTGGGGATGGCCTGCCAGGAAGCTGGGAGAGAGGATCAGACTTTCTCAGTGGTAGTTAATATGCTTGGGCTCACCAGGTGTCACACACCTCAATCATCTATAACTTCTCAGAGCAGGAAAGAGTGGTTCTTCCAGCAAATTCCACATACTAAACGGAGTGGTCACACTGCATACTCCCTGTGCTTGGCAGGAGGCTTGTTCAATACACACACCACCTTCCTCAGGTCTAGGTACATGGAGGGGAGCTCCCCAAACCAACCAACCACAGTGCCAACTCAGCAGTAAAACAAGATAATTATAATAACTTATGTCTCTGACTTGGCAGGAGTCAAGTTTTTCTAATATAACTCTTTCCGTGCTCTAAAATAAAGCCCATGCAGCTTTTTTACAGCACATCCAGGGCCGCTCTGCTTCCAGGGAATTTGGAGTTTTAACCAATTTGCTTAGAAGATGGCTAGACAAATTTGCACTACTTGGTCCATGAGCCTAACTTTGAAAAGGAGGAGAGGGATCTCCAGCTGTAGCAGAGAAGGATTTATAAAAAGCAGAATCCAGAGCCCATGCAATAGCTGCTCATGTAGGTCAGCTCACACGGGGCACCGCTCACCCAACTCTTGCAGAAATGCAATGACTGAATTCCAGTGGCCCCAGATCTATTCTGACTGCCTTTTATATGCAAAGCATGTGGAGACTATAAAGGTGTATAAACAACAGCCCCTACCCTAAAAGAGCTGCCAATTTAGGAGGAAGACTGGACACCGACAGAGAATACATGCTGAATGGTGAAAGTGACATTAAGATACCGATGGGCCAAAGGAAGTGAAGATCCCCTTCCGGTAAAGAAAGAAGAGACTTTGCAGTGACTTCCTGAAAGAGGTAGCTGCAAAGAAAACTGGAGGTTCTGACAGACAAAACAGATGGAAAAGGTGGTACTCTGTTCTGAGTACTTGCTATGCCTCGCTCAAATCTCACAACAAACCAGTGTGCTAGATGCCATTATTCCCATGGGCTGGGCAGGGAAACCCAGGCTCAGCAAGCATGAGGGACTTGCACAATGCCACTCAGAACATCAGTGGCAGAGCCAAGAACCAAAAGCCTCATTCTCTGCTAAGGGAAGGCTTTCTGGTAGATGGGATGACCTGGTGCAGCACATTTGGGAATGGCAAGAATCCAGGTGGTAAGAACACTTAATAGGGCACCAGGCTAGAAAGATAAAGACCACACTGTGAGGCTCTCATTCTCCAGCCTGGGTGATGAAGCACGTACGAACGAGGAGGCTTTTGAAAAATCAGGCTGGGATCAGGTGCAGTGGCTAAGAGCCACAGAGGCCAGCCAGTCTGGGTTTGAATCCCAGCTCCGACACCTACTACCTACATAAAACTTTGGACAAGGTATTTTGTTTCTCTGTGCCTCCACTTCCTCATTTATCAAATGGGGATGATAATACTACACTTCATAGAATTATTTGGAAAATTAAATGAATTGCAAAGTAGTAAGAATAATGCCACCCATAAGAACTGCTATAGAAGTACTATTAGATAATTATGGTGATAATGATGCAGAAACTTAATTAACCAGATGAGACACACTTGGGTGGCAGATTATCTCAGAGACACTGGAGTAATCCAGAGAGAAGGTGGTATAGTAGCTTCGGGGAGAATGGAAAGGAAGTAACTGATCTGAGAGGTCAGAGAGCTGGGGAGGGGAAGAGTTGTTTCAAGGAGGCTTGCAGCCTGGGGGAAAGGCAGTGCTGCTGGAGGGGCCTCTCAGCCATAAAAGACTTGGAGGACTCCTTGCTGGACTCTGCTCCTTGAACATCCAGGTACACTCCTCTGAGCCTCAAGTCATCCATCTCTTACCCTTTCTACTCTTGGCATTGTTGTGAGGATCAAACAGGACAGTGGACTTGGCCACAGGACATTAATACAGAAAGCACTGTACAGATAATAGGTATGAAGCAAAAAAGAGTTGTGGCAAAGGAGCAGCCTGGGGAATGAACCCAGAGAGAGAAACTCTACTTAACCTTGTTCACCCATGATGTTCCTAGATAATAAGACTGGGAATCAATTCCAACATCCTCAGCCTGCACAGCTGCAGGCTGGTACCAGCCCAGGACCACTGCTATCTGAGGCTGCCATGGCATTGAGGATAAAACACACAAGGGTCTGGTTCAAGGGCAGAAAAGGAGGCAGCCCCCAATGCTGACAGTAGAATTCACCATTCAGGGCACACCAGGGCTAAAGGAAATCCAAAGAAAAATAATACCAGTTGGCTCTACCTCTTCCAGCTCTTCAGTTATAAAGTCTGTGAATGGATCAAAAGAAAGGTTTGGAGCCAGCAAAAGAAATGGAGAGGAGAAAACTAGCCCTCCAGGCCTGTAGCAGGCAGCCCTCCAGTATGTGCCTTCCACTAAAACCAAATGTTTGTTTACATTTCCTGATTATCTTGTTACTTGTTGGATAGGATTTCTTATAGAAACTTATCTTTTTTATGTTGAGGGTAGCCTATGTAGTCCAGGAAACCACCTCTAAAGATGAGCAGCTATATTCCCAACGTTAGTTTTCTTTATCTTCAGTAGGAACTCCAGAGCCCAGCCTGAGTCTCTTGCCTGGTAGGTCCTGTGCCTCCGCCTCACCTCACTCACCACAGTAGCCTGGTATGGTCACCTTAACACAACTCACTCTCCCACCAGCCTGGGGTTCCTTGAAGGTCCTCAAACTAGGCTGGAGTTCTCATTCCTCTCTCAATTCCCACCACCCCACACAACCCTGTTCACATAATAAATTGAGGTTTCACACCATCTCTTGGAACCTAAAGACAGTAAAAGTACACAACTAGGACTCATTCCAATTACTCAACTATTGCTCCTCACTCAAAGCAGCACGTCATTTATTCAAGCCTGCTTGGTTTTCCAAAAATCTGATTTCCCAGGTCAAAAAAGAAAAAATGATTTGAAATCTTAAGTTGGGGTTTTGTTTTACAGTTTTCTTTGATACAGGTTCTGGAAAAGTAAAAGGTCTTATCACTCCAAAACACTGTCACTAAATTCATAACACTCCAGAACTGTGCCTTTTTCCTTCAACAAACTTTGTCATCTGACTTGCAACAGTTCTGAAGTTGACAAACCAGAGGAAGCCTTTATTTAAAGAAAGAAAAAAAGATCTAAGTAAAGAGTTCCTTGTGTTCTCTAAGAATTTAGACTCTAAGGACACAATTTGCCCACATGAGGATAAATGCAGTTTTATTAAAGAAAACACAACGGGCTTTACACACACTCTTCAAATAGTGTACACTGTACACACAAAAAAGCAAACACAACTTCAAAGGGACAACAGTCACCGGTGGGGGACTGCTACAGTTTTGCTCAAAAGCTGAACTAGAAGGCAGTCTCTCTCACTGACCATCCAGTGGCGCGCAAGGCGATGACTACAGAATCACACAGGGGAGCTACTGCGACTGTTTTCATGACAATTTTGATTGAAGAAACAATCAACAGAAATAATTATAATCTACAAAACCAAGCCCCTTGGCACCACATGTGTTAAAGGCCTCAAACAGCATTGGGAGTTTCAATTTATTCGAAATATAGACTGAAATCATAAACTGAGGAGTGTTTTAAATGATTGACCAACTCCATCCCAATATCCCACACTTCTAATCTGGGAGTTAGGGAAAATAAATGAGTCAAGAAATACAATTTCTAGAAATGCATCCACCATGGGAGGAAAAGTTTTTAAGATCAGTACGGCTTTTCAGAATGCTCACAGAAAGTAAAATATATGCAAAACTTATTTCCACTGCACTCCACAGATAAAATGTCATTTTTGGTTTCATAATTTTAAAATATATCATTTTTGTAATATAATAATATATTTCCTATATAAATATATGTTTATAGTTTGGATTCTTTCACTCCTTGATCATTTTCAAGTACCCAGATTCAGAATTATAAAAAAATGAAGATTCTGTTTCTATCCACAGGAGCTCGCAGTTGAATATTTGCACGTAAAATACAGAGTTTAATAAGTGGGTGATGCTAATTTCCCTAAGGAAGTTTTAGTAATAAAAAAAGGTCCAAAGTTTTTTGCAGCAGTATTTGTTTTCCATAGTTAAAAAAAAAAAACTAACATAACCAGGAAGGTCTACGAGGGAGATGTTGCTAAATCCAAAGTGGTGGGATATGGATCAGAGCATTGTTATCAAAGGACCTGTCAGGTGACAGGCCTGCATGAGAAAATGCTATCATCAGTCTCCACTCTCCACAATGCATTCATGCCACTGTGTCAACCTGCAAAGATTAAAATACTCCCAGGCTTGTGCTTGATTCAATGGTTGATAACTAATGTTTCCCCCAAAAGATCACACATTCACTTTAATCCATTTGAATTTCTCGAATGGTGGGCTGAGTGCAACCTGGGTTCCAAGTTCAGACAGTTCTACCAGAAGCTAATCTTCAATGGGAGGGCCAAGAGCTCTGGTCACTGGGATTTCATTCATCCTAACTCATTTAACAAATATTTACTGAGCACCAACTCCCAGGGACTACCTCAACACTGAGTAATTACACCGGCAAATACTCGTACAACACAGAACCTTCCCTTGTGGGGCTTACAATCTAGCAGAGAAGTCAAGTAATCAACAAACTAGTTTTATTGAGGAAAATGAACAGGATGCAGTGATTCAGAATAACAAGCAGCTGGGCTGCGGAGCTGGTGAGTAGGCACGTACTGAATGACATGGTTAGGTTAGGGGAGAGTCTCTATGAAGAATAAAGCCCTACAGAAGACATATTCTTATCACTTTCAAAAAACCTGATATAAAGGCCAGTGTGACTGTTACTGAAAAGTTTTCTGAATAATGTATATGTGTGTGTGTATATACACACACACACACACACACACACACACATATTTAGGAAAAGACAAAAAAATTTAGGAAAGACAAAAATATTTTTAAAAATTAATGAGGCTAATTTATAAACTTAATGAAACCCCAATAAACATTGAAAAACACTAATTTCTAAAATTAGATAGATAGGTAAACTTGTGAGAAAAGCCAGGGGAAAAAATCTTAAATAGGAGAGTAAAGAGAGGAGTAGCAGCTAAATTAGGTTGTTTTGTTCTTTAAAAAAAAAAAAAAAGGTGGGGGGAGTTCCCTGGTGGTGTAGTGGCTAAGGCTTCAGTGCTCTCAATGCCGCAGCCTGGGTTCGATTCCCAGCCAAGGGACCACCCAGCCCCAAAAAAATGTTAAAAAAAAAAAAGCCATTACAGAGCTATGGCAGTTAAAGCTCCAGGTACATAATGATACATGAATTTAATGTATGGATCCCAAGAGAAAAGACTCAATGAATATCTGAGACTAGCCAAGCACTAGGTAACAATGCCTGGATCCCTACCTCACTCTTTGTATCATACCAGATAAATTCTAGACACATTCAACTGTGTGAAATATGTCACAACTTCTTTTTTTAAGTGGAAGACATTTTTCCAGTAATTTCAGAGTATGATTGTCTTTTTGCATGCAAATGAAAAACCTAGAAACCATAAAGGAAGAATCTGATTTAAAATTAATTTCTGCCTGGAAAAGTCATACAAATATAATAACAAGGGAAGTCAAAAGAGAGAAGACAAACTTAGAGAGAATATGTGTAAACTCCACCCCACTGGGCCCTGACGTTTCCCTGAGATACGAGCAGTGCTTCTCAAATTGTATAATGTACCTCTTCACCTGGAATCTTGTTAAAATGAAGATTCTAATTCAGCAGGCCTGGAGTTGGGGGTCTCAGATTCTGCACTTCTAACAAGCTCACAGGAAATGTCATGCAGCTAAATTTCATAGAACTTTTCTGGTTAAAGAGACATGGGACTAGAACCGACTATGACTCAGATGTCGCCTGAGAATCACCTGGGAAGCTTTCAGAACACTCACCCAAGCTTCAGCTTCGGCATTCTGATCTATTATAGATCCAGGGTGAACAGTGGGAATCAATCAGTGTTTTTTGTTTAAAATGCCCTGGGTGACAAAGACATTCAGTCTGGTTTGAAATCCAGTGGACGGGATCATGTGAGTCCCTTTCTGCTCTTGCTGAGTTCCGAGTACTACAGAGAGACCTGTCTGAACTCGTCGTTTGAACCATTCCTTTCATACCCCCAGACCCCACCTGCTCTCCTTCCCCCACCCCCACCTCACCTTTCTGCAGCTTTGTCCTAACAGTCTCCTCCCACAACAAAGGGGGACCAAAGAGCACAGCAAAGGCGAACAGGAGCACAGTCAAGTGGCACCTTGCCATGGCTCACCGACTGGGTCACTGTTTAATCACTATTGGCTGTGTGACCCTAGACAAGCCTCCTAATCTCATCGACTCCACTTCCTCGTTTACAAAAACCAGTTGTTAGGGATAAACAAGTTCACCTGTTGAAAAAACTATGTAATCTGTAAAGCATCATAGAACATTACTTGCTTTTTGTTAGTATGTGACATCTGAGAACACATAAGTCTGAACCCCTCACGTCCACATCCCACTAACCTTCCACATTGTTCCCCGTTCCCATCCCCTCTCAATTTAAAGGGCAAAATTATTTTCTAGTTTTTCACTTTCTGAATACAAACTAAACATTATGAACAAAACAGGTGGACCATAACATTTCACATCACGCCTACACTTAAAGAAAGCTTCAAACGTATAAAGGATGCCGACCAGCAAATACTGAATGATGTCTGCTCATGCACGTGCTTAAGGGTTTACCAAAACAAATTCTATCTTCTTAAACAATTTCTGTTATTTCTGAATGTTGAGTCTCACCTAAATTTCCCTCCCTGCTCTTTTATGACCCCTCAGCCCCCAAATCTGCCAACAGCAGACGAAGTAGGCACTTAGTTTCCGACACCATCCCCACAGGCACACATCTTACTCGTCTCCTCAAGAGAGGCATTTGCTATTTAATCCATTTGCTAATAAACCCACTGAATTTGGAAGACTCCCTGGCAGAGGAAGACGGAGCACGTGCACCATATACACACCGGCTTTATCATCGGGACCTCTGCCAGGGCCCCTGAGAGCGTGCCTTCCACATGGCTCAGAGGTGTGGGGGAGGAAGCGAGGGGTGGCGCCACCAGGCAGGACACTCAGGTCTAATGACACACCTGGACTGCCTCTTTCCAGGTGCTCAGCCAACCAGAACTCCTCAGTGCCTGGAGGTATGGCTGGGAAAATTCCTCATATGCCACGCTGGAACTAAGCACCACATAACCTAAATCCACAAGGTATGCAGGCAGCAGAAGGGCCTAAGTCAAGCCTTGGAGGCCTAGGCTAGGGGGTAACCCCTATTGTTCCTATCCAGTTAGCCAAACATCCAAACGGTGCTCCCTCGGCCTACAGCCACACTGGAGAACAGGGTAGCACAGCAGCCCCGCCTGGCAGACCAAGCTGACACCTCACGCTGGCTATCACGCCGGTGGGTAGCTGCCTCTGCTGAGTGCAGCTTCTCCAGAACGTCACACAGGGCGTATTTCCCAGCAAACTAGATGGTCAGAGACCATTTGGTTTCCATTAAAAGAAACCCACTCCCATTACCCTAAGGGAAAAAAAAAAAAAAAAAAGTAGAGGAACATGGGTTCATTATAAGGCCAAGGAGTCTATCAGAAGACCCTGAATTAGGACTTGCAGCCAGCTCTCAGGGGAAATGGAAACCAGGGAATGGAAAACCATTAGGAAATGAAACTATTGCCAAAGGTCTCTCTCATCTCCTCCTCTGCACAAGTGCTTTGTTCTTCTCTCTCTGCAGAGCCGTGTGAGTGCATGCTTCTTTGCACCCATAGGTCAAACATCTACTCCCCAGTTAGCTTTTCCCTGAACTACAGTGTGAGCATCAAAGACAAACTACAGTTGCCGTTTCAATCCCAAAATATTTAGGAGACAGAGTTTAACTTAGCTTGGGTCAGATGTCCCCCTTTGATCCAAACATCAGAGAGAAGGTGGGTAAGCTGGCCTAACTATAGAGGATATCTACCTGTCCAGCACAATTACAAAAAAATAACAATATAAATGACAGCTAATGAACTCTGACCTTTGTTAAAGCCACAAGGATTTCCAAAGGTACCACCTTGACTTCTTATCGTCACTACAAAGGAGCACAGATATACAGTCAGATCCTGAAATAACAGATAAATGTCTTCTTTGTACCTTGCTTGTTGATTGCTTGAGTCAGAGAAAAAAAAAACAACATGTTGTTATTATCAAATAGGAATTTATTTCTAGTTCCTCCTTTTGCCCAGAAACAAGAGGAACCTGGCCAATTCATGAAAACGTCCTCGAGATCATGAATGCAAGGATGAGGGAGAGAGACAGCCATGGTGGAAACGCACGCAACACACACAGAACTGAAGCTTTCTGGGGCAGATGTACAAAAAATAATTTTCCATAGAAGAATCTGTTGAGTGTAGAGGTTAAGCAAGGATCCTTCCTTATAAAAGCCACTGGTTTTTCAAAAAGTAGCCCCAAAGAGTCCATCAGTTGGGATTGCCTTCACCAAGGGCCACCACATTCCTCACAGATCACGGGCTGCTCTCCTCTGGGTGGTTGTTAATAAGGTATCTGTTACAGGAGGCTTACAAATCCATTTACATTGATTTTAATTAATGAATCAATCCCTGGCCCTGAACAACTTGATCCAGAGATGGTAAGCAATTCAAGATTCAGTCTGTACTCCCAGTCTAAACCTGACATTAAAAAGAAGTTAACTCTCAGATCAATGCAGAACAAATAAAAATAATTGGGTTTGCATCTCTCACAACAAAAGGAAACATCTCTTCCAAGTTCAGACAGTAACTCTTCACACATTAATAAGAGGAATATATTTTCAGGCATTTCCTAACAAACTCACCTAGGTCTAAGGGTTTTTTTGGTACAAGTCGGACATCGGGAAAACTAAAGTCAAGATATTATGACTCTCAGTCAAACCTCTAAAATCAAATGAGCCCTCCTTTCTCAAAAGGAGGAATCTTTTAGCCTAGACTGAAGTTGAACAGAGTTACCCAAACACAAAACACAAATGACAAGTAAGAACAAAGTGGCACTCATCAGCCTGGCTGTGCTCTGAATCAGCTATGCCTCATTACAAAGGCAGGCAAAAGTTTTGAATTTGCTTCTATTTTATTTTTTACAAAGGCTGAAATAGAATTTGACCTTCCTGAGCTATTGCAGGCTATGAATTGGAAACAAGCTCCATTTAAAAGGCTGCCTCAATATATGGCTGCTCATCATTTCATGTTTTCCCCCTTCTTTTCCTGATGTGTCTGCCCTCTCTATTTTCAGACTTCTATCAGAACTTCCAATGACTCCACATAAACCTAAAGTGGGAAAAAAGTCTAGTTTCAGTCTATTTTCTCAAATCCAAAAACTATCCAACACCAATTAGCGTAAGAAGAGTTGATAAATGAAAACTCATCACACTCGATTTTTTTTTTCAAGATCAAAAAGGTCCATAAATTTACAAGCAGAGGACAAAGCAGCAGCGAGCACCAGTCCCACAGGCAGAGACACCAACCTGTGTGTGCTGCAACCCAGCAGCTCAGACGCGCGCAGGCTGCTCACAAAAGGGCATAAATACTGTCACACTGGGACACCACGTCTTCACGTTTCTGCCTTGCTTTTTAAAATATTTAATGAAACACTTGTGAAATGATTTTAAGTCACTAAGATTGGCCTGAAGCACTGCAAAAGGAACTCCCCCAAAGACCCCATCAAGTGTTTTAGGAAGTAAACTGCAAACAAAATCAAGAGACAGGCCAGAGCTCAGGCAGCTGGCATACGCATGTGCTCTCCTGTCCCTGTCTCTCTCTCTCTCTCTCTCTCTCTCTCTCTCTCTCATGCTCTCTCTCTCTCTTTCTCTGCCTGTCTCTCTCACTCCCTCTCTCATTCTCTCTCTCTCTCTGCCTGTCTCTCTCACTCCCTCTCTCATTCTCTCGCTCTCTCTGTCTGTCTCTCTCACTCCCTCTCTCTCTCTCTCTCGCTCTCTCTCTCTGTGTCTGTCTTACTCCCCCACCCCTCTCTCTCTCATGCTCTCTCATTCTCTCTCTCTCTCTGCCTGTCTCTCTCATTCCCTCTCTCATTCTCTCTCTCTGTCTCTCTCACTCCCTCCCTCTCTCTCTCTTGCTCTCTCTCTCTGTCTGTCTTACTCCCCCATCCCTCTCTCTCATGCTCTCTCATTCTCTCTCTTTCTCTCTCTCTCTCTCTCATGCTCTCTCACTCCCTCTCTCTTTCTCTCTCTCTGTCTGTCTCTCTCACTCCCTCTCTCTCATTCTCGCTCTCTCTGTCTCTCTCACTCCCTCTCTCTCATTCTCGCTCTCTCTGTCTCTCTCTCTCACTCTCTCTCTCTCTCTCTCTCTCTCTGTCTGTCTGTCTGTCTTGCTCCCCCCCTCTCTCTCATGCTCTCTCATTCTCTCTCTCTCTCTCTCTTTCTCTCTCTGTCTGTCTTGCTCCCTCTCTCATTCTCTCTCTCTTGATCTCTTTCTGTCTCTCAACTGGGTGAACAAAACAAAGGGAGTTGACACTTCAGCTCTACATATGGACTCCAGAGCTCTCTGTCTAATGTTAGCTTGCATGCCCGCAAGTTTTAGGATTCACTGGAATACTAAAGCTCCTTGAAACACTGCCATGTGTTTGTTGGGGCATTCTGGCAGTCCCAGCCTGCCACCTTCCCTGGCTGAGTTGTGCAGGGCTGCACAGCAGAGCAAGGTACGCCAGTGCAGGCTGACATTCAAATCAAGACCACAAATTATAAGCAGTTTCAGTAAACTGACTCGAGCGCCTTTGTTGCTCAGGCCTAGACCTTCCTACCGCTTACAAATGCAGGCAGCAGAACCTAACCACCAACGCAACTACAGCCAGGACTCGGAAAGGAAGTTATTGAAGCCTGGATTTCCTGCTTTTGCTTGTAGCCAAGAACTATGAGGCTTGTAGTGGTTTCAGGAACTGACTCATCTAATGATTCATGGATAAGATACTGCTTTTAATATGTTTCTGACCCGAAGATTCAGGAACCTCAAAAACCAATCTGAACCTATGCTTCACTCTTATTTGCAAATGAATATCCACAGCAAAATTAACAAGAGGACAACGGTTAATGAAATAATGAGAACATCACAGCAAGGGCAGCGAAAGGGACCGTGGACATCACATGCACAGCCATAATCAAAAGCCTGGTCCGTAAGCTGTGACCTGACAGCGTCCAAACTTCCCCAAAGTGGGTAGCAGGTGAGATAAGGTTTATTTTTAGATGTCATTCCCCTAGACATAAAAATAGATTTAGCACAGCAATATTTTAATTCAGGTGCCTCCGAGGTTGTTACTCTAAATATCCAAGATGTAAAGAAGCATGTGGCTCCAGCTTTAACTGTTACAGTTGCAAATCAGGGAGAATTCAGGGTTAACTGACAAGGAGGAATGGGCAACAAACAACTCCCAGTGGAACTCCTGTCCTAAACCACCCGCTACAGAATACTGCAATTTCGATGCCCACCCATTCTCGAACCATTCCTTTCTTTCCCCACTACACACGCACGTGCACTCACACAAAACACAACCACACCCAGTAGTGAGGAGCAAAGCTCTCTAAAAGCCCAGCTAGGAGTGGGCACCTCTGGCTGTTCCCCACGATGTCCCCACGGAATCATTCATTATAGAGAAGTCTCACGAAGGAAAAGTTTTCAATCCTCCCTAGCCCACAATCCTTGAGTCTTCCCTGTTCCCCAATCTATGACATTAAGCACAGGCCCAGTTTCAGGGGAGGCTTTCAAAGATGTTACAGGTTTCAAGCCAAGGCCAGTGACACAGTGGAAAGAATAAAAAAACATAGGCTGGTGGGGAGGGGGGTGGCAGGAGGAAGAGGAAGAACAGTTGACCAGGCAAGGCCAAAGTGCAGGGGCTGGCTGGCAGGCACTGCTCAGCTGGCTACTTCAACAGATTTACTGGCATGACGTCAGTGGCTCCCGTCCAGCTCTTTCCTTGGTAGCTTTTGCCCTTGCCTCCTGAAGCCTCCACTGTATTAGGGAGCCACAGGACCACCATGAAAATTCCCTTTGTGAAACCGAGTCTACCTCGGGGCAGAGGGCAGCCTGCGAATGACGGGCTCCTCACCCTTCTCTGTGCCCACGGGGATCAGGGGAGGAAATAAACCCTCCAATACTGTACTTCCCTTAACACAGAGGGGCCATGAAATGAATAACTGCCTTTTGAAAAAAATAAGTAAATACAAGGGGGTGGGAGGGATGTGGGAGATAGTTGGGGGCAGGGAGAAGAGTGTCTAAATGGGCATTCAAAATGTCACCGGCCAGAACACTGGTCCACTTCTCAGGGATGTCATGAATGATGAGAATTTCAAGACGATTCACTCATTCTGCTGTGAGGCTGTGTTGGCTGGACTGTGAACGCATACAGCTCTGTGTCACCAACAAAGCAAAAAAGTATTACTAAAGCTGAAACTCCAGGCCTGAATGGAACCTCCGAATATAGCATTATAGCTTGTTTTTAAAATGAGGGTTTTGTTTTGGGTTTGTTTGTTTGTTTGTTTGTTTTTAATTTTGCCTAAGTGCGTGTTCTGTGATGCACCAGCAAGAGTATAAAACAATTTCCAAGAAACAAAGATAGGAATTACTAAAAATAAGTCTAGTAGCAGATCTGTTACACAAAACAAAACAACAAAAAAACACATGCATTTAGGCTTTTAGGCTTACAATGTATACCCACAACAGCATAAAAGCTATATTCTATCCAGGACTCCACTGCATAAATCTGCCTAAAATTACAAAGCTTTAAATTTTTTTCAGCTTATAAAAATAATATACTAGTGATAAGTTTTTAAATGATTAAACATATCTATTTTAAACACTTCAGGAGAGAAACGTACAAAACTTCATTCAATAAGTATTTATTCCAAGAGATGCGTATAACCCCAACAATATCATCAAACTATAGTTTGTAGGCTGAATGGCTCACAGAGGCAGTAAGAGAAGGAATTTCTCACCTTCCGGTTATTTCAACAAGGGGTAGAACAAACTATCAAGTAGACATGACTGACGGTAATGCCTAAAGTCTTCTGGGAAGCCTAATTAATGACTAAATTAACGTGAGCTTTGGCCTTCAAGATGAGAGTCAAACCATGAACTGCCTATGAGGAATTCTTCCGTTTGGTCTTTTTCTTAAGAGAGAAAAGGACGAGAAGACAAGTAGGTGCATTCAAGTGGTAAGTGAGAGCCAAAAGGGTGAAGTGTGCCAGGCCAGTGTTTCACCATGGACCAACAAGTAGACAAGGTAGGTGGGGTCCATTCCTGAAGGGAGTGAGAGAGAGAAAAAAGCACCTGCAAGGTAGTCTTGAAATACCATTTCCCACTAAAAAGAACCAGAGCCCCACAGAAATGGTTCATTTTAAGTCCAAGACACAAAAACAGACTAGACAGCAAGGAAGTTATTAAAAACGATTAGGGTCACGTCAAAAGGACACAGGAGTCAAACAAAGAAACTCCCACTGGCCAAAGCCAGTACAATTGGGCATCAATTAGATGAGAATGGGTTCAAGGGATTCAAAAGCATCCAATCATTTAAAATCTCTGATTGTGTAACGATACTCAAACAAACAACAAAACCAAACCAGAAACCTGACTTTCCCTTATAAACTATCTGGCCGGTGAACCAAATAATTGATGAGAAAAGAGTCTTTCTCTATAAGAATATTCTAACTAATAAGTGAAGAAAGAATGAGAGGATTGGAATATTACCAATTTACAAAGCCCATATGAAATAATAGATACGTGCAGAGGTTATAAATCAATGGCTGCTAATATCATAAACAGAGACAGCTACACATTATGGACCTCCTGTGGAATACTACTTATGAAATATTCCTCTCAAAAAAAAAATTAAACCTGAATCAGATCAAGCTTCTAAATTCCAATTTATAGGAAATAACAGAGGATCACAGAACCCAATAAACACAAGCAAGAGAATGGAGAATGGAACTGAAAAATCCAGAATAAGGGAGACTCCACAAGAGACACAATGAGGCTTTTATAACAAATCAACTGCAAGGGGAGAAAAAGGAGGGAAGAGAGATCTTTAAAGAGTTTTAAGAAACACATTAACCAAATATAACCTGCTGATCTTGTTTGGAACCTGGTTTGAGTACATCAACTGTGGGAAAATATTTATGAGACAATCAAGGAAATCTGAAGTGACTAGATATTTAATATCAAGAAATTATTATTAAAATGTTTGATAGTGCACTTGGTGTTTTTAAAAAGGAATCCTATTTTTAAAAACACATACAAAAAAATTACAGATGAATCAGTATGACATCTGGGACTACTTCAAAATACTCTAGTGGGAGAGGAGTCAGGGGTTTAGAAAATATAGGAATGGCCATGCCTTGATGACTGTAGCTAAGTGATGGTGGTCCATGGGGGTTCATTACCGCCTACTGTACTGAATTTTTCCATTATAAAAATTTTGAAAACCTAAAATAAAATTTAAAGTAAACACTGTTCCTGTCCCCCTCCTTCAAGACGAAAGATGCCATGGGAAGAGATACTTGGCACTCAAATTCATGGCTACTAGGGGAAATAATCACAGTCATAATTACAATCAGCAGCTAACATTTATGGGACACTTATTTCTCTGCCCATAGTTAACCCTCACCATAATCCAGAAGGAAGGCATTACTAAATGCATTTTACAGGGGTTCAGAAAGATTAAAGAGGTTGACCATGGACACACAGACACGTGGATGAAATGTGTGCGATTCCACAGGTCCATAAGCATGGTGAGAATCAGAATGAGTTATGTCTTTTCAAAATAGTAACAGCTTTTAAGAGGGCTGGTCATTCCGTAATCCAAGAGTCAATGCTCTCCAGTGTTAAAGAGAACGGAGTCAAGAAGCAGTGGTTTCCTGATTACCATTTTTGGTGAAACCTAGGGAACTGCAGGACAGAGTCTCCAAAATCTCAAAATGATAAGAGCAGAGGAAAAAGCATGAAAAGTGCAGGGTGTGTGTGTGTGCGCGCGCGCGCATGCAAAAATATGAAAGCAAAAAGGCAATTGTCTGAAGAAAGAGAGGGAAAAACAACAGAGCAGGAAATCCAGCCAGAGGAGACGCTGGGGGAAAGCTTACAACTAAACCCAAAGGGGGAAGATGGAAAAGCAAATAACTGCGCCCCTGTGGGCCTCGGCCCGTCTAGCTGATGCAGACCCTCAGGAACTCGGGTGGAGAGCTGGAGAGCAGAGGAAGCAGGAGACGTCAGGACGGTTGGGGGCACCAATGAAAACGCCCACTATGGGCCATCACCGTATTTCATCTCATTTCACTTTAAATTCGCATCCAGGAAATTCCTATTATTACTGTCTTCATTTTTCAGATGAGGAAATGGAGGCCCGAAGAGATTAAATATTTTACCTGGTATCGCAGCCAATAAGCACAACTGGGACTGGAACCAGAGTATGGCTTTAAAGCCATGCTTTCAGGCTACTTTGCTAAATACACACAGCACTAGAGAACTATACAAAGTTAAGTCAATACCAAAAACAGAAGTACCAGAAGGGCAGTGGGAAAGACTCTAAGAGAGGGACACATCCTGGGAAGGAGGAGAGGACAAGAGCAAGTCCCAGAAACTGGCCAGGAGTGGCCCCACCCAACCCCTTGTAGCCCAGAGTCACCAGAGCTAGGAGAACAGGAAGAAAAGACAGTGTCACTCCCTCCCACTAAAAACCAACTGATTTGTCAAAGATGAATAGCAACCTCATTAAGCAATCCCATTTCAAAGCCCCTAATGTCTTTTGCAGAGGGCTCTGAGCAAATGCAGTTAACTCTCTTCTCCCCTCCACCCCGCCACTGCCGTCACACACATTTCCACCTCACCTGGGGTGGGGAGGGGAGCAAATCACCTCATCTCCCAGGTTCCAAGCACTCCCACTATCAAGGAGTGAAGTCAAGGTCACCTGCCTAAACCCGACCCCCAGCATGGGACCATTTCCATACCCAGGCTTTAGGGTGACAGAGGGGAGCTAACTTATTCTGACAGCCCGCCAACAGAGTGCATTCCAAAGGAAAAACCAGATAAACTGGCAGGTCCAGTCCCAAGTTTCCAGACCACATTCCCACCCCCACCCCCCATGCACACACCCACAGGGCAGTCTGGATCAACCCAGCCCCCCACAGCAGCCTTACCCCCTTGGGTTCAGTGGCTAGTACGACCAGTCTGAGAGGCCAGGCGTACTCCTGGGTCTCTACGGTCCGTGACTAAAAGAGAGGTGAATCTTGCCCCTCCTTGAGACAAATGACTCCAGTGGGACAATTCCCCCAGGAAAGGCTTGGTTGGGTCGCATTAGAACCTTAGTCACATGTTTGTTTGGAAGATAGAGTAAAATGGGCCCCCAAGAACACAAAACAAAGCATTCAGTACTGGCCTTTTCTGGGCAGATACTCCAAGTGAGGGGAAGCCTACCATTGTTCCAATGTCATACTCTATCTTAAATTCATTCAAATGCCACAGTAAAATTGTGACTTACTATGCAGTCTTCTGTTAGTAGGGCAGCTGTGGAGTCACACAGATCTAGGAACTGGCTTCAACTTTTGGCCTTGTCCCTCTAGCTGTGTGACCTTGGGCACATTACTAAACCTCTCTGAGTTTTACTTTCTTGAACTACAAATGGACCGCTTAGGTTTAAATAAGGTGATGCTAAAGAATGGCTTAGGTTTAAATAAGGTGATGCTAAAGAATGTGCTTATGACCAGCCTGGCCTGTCAGCCTTCCTTTCTTATTCAGGAGCTCTCAGAGTGGCCCCAGGAATTTAGTAAAACTAAAAGAAGACTTATGGCATAAACTCAGCAGAAAAATTGCTCCTCCTCCACAAAACCTGGCTTTGGGAAGGGAGTGTGGGATTGTGGATGGAATGACTCAGATAACAACACAATTCCCCAGGACCTCTCTGCCCGAGGCTCTCACATTTAATCTCTTTAATCTAAAGCTCAGCTCAAAAGCAGGTTTAGAGGGGCAGGCAGCCCAGTATCATCTTCCAAGAAAGGGAATCCAAAGATTTTCAAGTGAGTCGCCCAAGGTCACAGGGAGACCCATAGCTGGGGCTGTCCAATCCAAGTCATCCATCTACACAGTTAGAAATAGAGAGACTCAGATCCCAGCCCCCAGAGAACCCTCAAACACCTTCTCCCAGTGAGCTACCCCAACAAGGAAACAGTTCTCAGCGCTCTCAACAGCAAAGCGCAGATGGCGTTGTTTCAGGGAGACGTGAGAGACACGACAGTGGACTGAACCCCTGCCCAAGCTACTGCCTAAAGCACATGATAAAAACCCAATAAACAGTGATGTCAAAAGAACCACTTGGCATTGAGCAGTGTCATCACAATTACTTTTAGTAATTGCACTAAAAATGTCTTAAATTCCTAAAATTCCACTTCATTTCCCCTGCCCTCTATGTTTAGGTACATCACAGGACATCATTGCATCATCTCCCAAAGAACACAGACACGCAAGTTTGAAACCAAAGACACTTCAGAGCGCTGAGACCACGGGTTCTACAATATAATCAGAAATCCCCAAATTTCACACAGTTCATAAACCTTTCAGAATTCCACTATGAAGAACTTCTTTCTAAACTCTGCTAAGTCAAAGAGGAAATGAACCAATGCTTAATCATCCCTATGATGATGAGAATTTTTGTTTTAAATACATTAGGAATGGATTCCCAGAGTGAGTCTGAAACAAGGTGAAGCTAGCCCAGGTTTATAAGACAAGCTGCTCCTGAAATTCCTCTTTATTGCAGCTCGCATCTCAGAACAGCCTGGGACACTCTTTCGAGAATAATGCTGTCGTAAGCTCAGCACCAGGGCACCGCACAGGCCTCCTGCCTGGATCTGCTCCCCATTCTGCTGAATTAAAGGGAGTCGGCCAGTTTCCTCAACAGCTTCCTGTTAGTAGAATGACCGTGTAGTTTTCCGTCCAAACTGGGAGCTTCTGAGAGTCAAAAGGGGTGCTAATTATTAAGGGTTATGCCAAGACGAGAAGCATAAACCAGGCCTGTTCCAGGCAAGCAGTTCCACAGCCACCAGGAACCCTCTGGAAAGACAAATGCATAAAAACTGCCACAAACAGTTATTATGAGGAAGACAGGCAGCGTGTGATGAGAGGACGCAGGGACTAGAAAGACCAAGTTGAAAATTTTTAAAAAGCTGGGACAGCAGAGCTGAAACGTGGGATATAAATGAACCTGACCCAGGTTGGTTGGTTGGTTGGTTGGTTGGTTTGTTTGTTTGTTTGTTTTCCCCACTTAAGTCATTTTACAAACCAGTTTCAATACTTGACTTGCGGCCTCCTGTGCCTTCTGGGTTTCTCCCAGTTCACCCTTTAGGATTGAGTTCTTGGGCCGTTTGAGCCATATGGGCGATTAACAAAGTCAACATTTGCCATTACGGAGTGAGTCACTCCACATCACTGCAGTCACTCTTTAAAAAGTAAAAAAGAATCTTCCATTAGGTATTTCTATTGGATACCTTTCCTCACTAAAACCAGTAAACTAGAAGAAATGTAAACTCTTACTAGGTCGTGTCTCGGAAGATCAATCTTAATCAGTTGAGCAGCAAAACAAATGTACAAAAAACACAAATGTTCACACAGTGTGAGGAGTACAGCGCCGAGCACGGCGACATGGTTCAGTGTGATGACCAGATCTGGTGTTTTATTTTGTCTATAAGATACAAGCCACATACAACACAAATTTACCCTTTCAAAGTACAGTGAGTCCTCACTCAACATCGTCCTTAGGTTCTGAGACTTTAAGCCAAAAGACACATAACAAAACCCATTTTATCACAGGCTAATTAATATAAATGAGTTAAGTTCCTATGGCATCTCGTCAATGTTACGCCTAAATAAGGGTGAACAAAACAACGTTATTTGGGGACCTGCTATAGGTCATTCTATGGCTTTTAATAGATTCACAAGGTTGTGAATCACTGTTTTTAAATCTACTTTTCTCCCCTCTTCAACTGTCAGTTGGCTGCCTCTAAAAACTCCTATTTCCAACAAGTTTGCTCGATGTTTAACTTAAAGACTGGGAAACCACATTAACTAACACACAGTTCTACATAACCTGGTTAACAAATAATAGAAGATGTCAATAAAATGCAGGTGGTCCCCAGTCCAGGCTCATACAAGGCAATCTTAACTGTTCAAAGCAGTCACTGGGAGTGGCCCAGGTCAAAACCAGGGGGAACTGACACACACTGAAGTGTAGCTGGGGACGTGAGCAGGGCAGGGCGGGGCGGCTCAGGGCAACTGCCGAGAACACAGGTCTCTATCCATCAGCTCCCGGAGAGGATTCAGCTCACCTATGGAGAAAGTACCTGGGTTCTAACCCAAGTAGACACTTTCAGGATTAACAAAGATCCTCTTAAGTATGCAAATGCACTGGCAAATGGATGGGCTACTAGTTAAATAGGGGTGTTTATTATTTAAATTACATTTAAGTTCCAAAGGAAGAAGTCTGACGAAAGAGGCAGGGACTTCATTCCAGAACTTGGAGCACACACTTGGACGAAGAAGACGGTCAGGGTTTTAACAGCAGTCACACCTGCAGCGACAGCATATTTACAGCTCTTAATTAAACGTCACCCCAACTTTTACATCTTCAGTTTAGATAATGTCATCGCCACTGTCCAGATGAGGAAACTGAGGGCACAGACAAGGTAAGCAGCCTACCTGAAACAGGTATTAGGAAGGACAAGGGAGGCAGCAAAGGCAGGGAGGAGGAGGTTCCTGTCTGCCTCTTGTTCTCTCTTTCCCACAGGAAGATTAATGCCCTCCGAACACCAGAGGGGCGTCCTCAGTGGTGATGCTAGCAGGCCCAGGGCCCTAAGCTCAGTTTCTCTGGAGTTCCTTACAACCACCTTAAAAAACTTTTAGAACCCAATCCCAAAGTTAAGAGAACGGCTTCCAAGGAAGAATCCAAGGAAAAGGTTTCCTTCTGGGCAGATGACGGTATACCATGCCACCCACTTCCAGAAGTATTTCCATTTAATTCCATTTAGTTTAGCAAGGAATGAGCTCAAATATGATGTATTTACTGATGGATTTCCTCCACTTTATTCACAGGGGAAGTATGGTTCAAAGCAATTATGATCCAGGACTTTATGGGATGCCCCAAGCATCTCTGGGATTTCAGTCCATTTGCCTGAGAACAGAAGTCTGGTTTTTCTAAGTACCTCTGCCTCAGTCCAGTCTGTCCTCAAGAGTCCCCGTCCAAGCTGCCCTGGCACGAAATCTGTAAAGACCTAGTGTGCAAGATAGCATATGAAGCAGCTATTTACTGAGCACTTACTAAGTATCAGACATACAGGAGGCACTGCACTGAAATTTCTAGATGGGGACATCGAGGCCCAGAGAGGAAGTAATTTGTCCAAGGCTAGAGAACTATTAAGTGGTTGAGCCAAGAGTCCCACTAAGCTATGTTCAACTCCAAGCCTGTGTTTTTAAACCTACACTATTAGCCTGCCTTTTTCCAAACCAGAATCAGGCAGCACCTTCCCTCACCCCATGTCAACCCGTTTCCTCCCCCCTCACTTCCTCCCTTTTCCTTCTTTCAATTAGACAGCCAAGTTTCAGATCTATACTAGCTCATGATTGGCAATAAACTTTCTTTATCACTACTTCAAGGTTGAGTTCATTACTCTGAGGAATATTTCCAGGGGCTGTTTTTTAACAACTTAGCCCCTCTCTACTACCAAAATGTCATCTGGAAACACACACACACACACACACACGCACACACACACCCCAAACCCATTCCCCTGGGCCCAACTCCAACATCACACACACTGCAAACTTTTCCTCAGTCTCCACCACTGGGTAAGAAAGCCCTTTGGAAATGCCACAAGCACTTAACCCACTTAGCTTTTCCCCTTTATGATGATGTTACGTAATGAAATTCATGCTCCTAAAAATACGAATGTGTAAAAAAAACAAAAGCTTCTCCCCCTTCCCAATCCACTCCTTCAAAGCAACCCCAGTCAACAAAGTACAATCTCCCAGATCCTTCTGGATAGAGATGCATGTTTGAGCAGCTCTAAGACACCACTGACTGAAAGACGCAGTGTGATTTTCTAAGAAATACTGTTGTAAAAGAAAGCATCCTAGAATGCTTATCACTTAGAAGTCATATTTTATGCATATTGAAACATGTTAATCATGTCACTCTTATGCATACATAAAGAGAAAAATATAAGCACAGTAAACTGGGTAAGATATATTGAAAATTTCTTAGATCAATATCCGTGCTTTCAACACACTGTCGTACTGCTCTCTGTGACAAGAGCACTGGTGACATCAAGAGTATTCTGCATTCATTCTGCAGGCTTCAATGAGTGTGTGCAACAACATCATGTGTCGTGACCATGGCCTGGCCAGCCATGGTTGTAGGACATGTTCAAATATGCAAAAACTTGGATCTTGGAACTCATGAACTAGGGGATACACAGTCCCCTCCCCACCACCACTGGCCTGTGATCTCTTCCATGCCTATTTCCCTGCCTGTAAATTTCACAGGGGCAATTTGCTTATCACCATGCACTGACTACCTTTTGCTGACCTCCAAATCCCTGGCACAGAGTAGCATCTGCAAATGTTTGAATATCCGGTGACAAGTAGCAGTTCTATGCAAAACTGGGAGCATCTGGATTTCAAAATGCCCAAGGTGGAGAGAAGAGAGAAGAAAGGAAAGAAGGAAAAGCTATGTATGGCGTATCAGCAGCAAGCTGGTCTCTGGGATGTTCTCAGGATCGCCCTCCCGACCTGGCCCACTCTGCAATGTCAAGGGATGCATACCATCTGAGAAACTCTGAGCATCCCCACTACTCAGAAAGCAAAACCACTTCTGCAAGCTGTCAGGCAACAATGAGTCCTTAAATCCCTCACCAGCAGGCCTGACACACACATCTGGAAACAACTGTTACATTCCCAAGGGCCAACAGATGAGTGCCAAGCACGGAAAAGGTGGGTCTGCTCGTTTTATTGCTTCTCAGGCACAGAAGGGTACGACCTTGTTTGTGTGCAGCTGTATCGTTAAAACTCACCAAGAACTCTTAGTGAATTCTATAATGATTCTTAGGTACACTGCCTCACAAATATAAGGGGAGAAAAATCCCCTTCAGAATTAGGAAGAATGGCCAAATTTTGTCTGATTAAATCCGAGGATAAAAATTAGAGTATCTGGGGGTTCCCTGGTGGTGCAGTGACTAGGCTTCGGCGCGCTCACTGCTGCGGCCTGGGCTCCATCCCCACTCGGGGAACCGACCACAAAAATAAATAAATAATGAAAATAAAAGTAAATTAGAGTATGTGAAGCAATGATTCCCAATCAGAGATGGACACTACGATGGGGTGTCTCAGAAATAGAGAAACAATGCACCTTCTCCCAGCCCTCCTAAATTTCTAGGGGTGATGCCCAGGCTGTAGAAAGCGCTGCAAAAGCGGCAATGCACATGCTTAGGTGGGGACCACTAGCATGGAAGAGGGCCCCTGGGACAGGAGCAGAACAAGGCCGCCCGAGGTTTGAGTCAGAACCATCCTGAACTAATCATGTAAAATGATCCACACACCAAGAATTATAAACCCCCAAGTCAAAATCTGAAAAAGGTGAGGGGCCTGGAAAGGTGAGTGAGAGTGTGCAGGGTAGGCTGGGAAAGGGACAGGCCTTCCTTGGCTTTCCCGAGCGCCTAGCACACACCAGGGACACAAATATTTGCTGAATGAGATTCCCATGGCCGATAAGCACCTGGTCATGCACATAACCAAATTTCCACTGAGCCACCTACTGTGTGCAGAAAACCTAGCTCTGGCACCTCAGGCAAGAGTCATTGCCCCAACCCCCTCTTCAATTCCCAGTGAAAGAGATTTTAGTTTTGCTGCAGCTTCACATGACATCTGAGTAGGGGTGTTCTAGAAGCATTCCCCTCTTTAAGAATTCCCGGTCATAGAGGAAGCTGCTTCTTGCCTCCAATCACAGATACTGCTTCCTCTGATAGCCAGTTATACAGGTCCTAGTCATTTTTACATTTTATGATCAAGGTAGAATTCAAAACTGAAAAGAAAGTAGGGAGATCATTTTTATGCACAACAAAAAAACCTTTTACCAATATAAAACGCTATAGGCTTTATCTCTCTGGTATTTAAAATAAAAGCAAATTTTGAATTATGGGAATTTCTTGGTGAAATGTTATTAAGTAGCTTTGTTTCTGTTTTGCTCTCAATAAAAACACCTGATGAGGTCTTTTCAGTGTCACAGATCTGGGACTGCAGGCTAGGGACTGACCCTTCCCTCTGCTGATGGAGCTCTTTCTAACTCCAACCACCATTGTATTCCAAAGGCTTTCAATAAAAAGGCAGTGAGGGAGAAAGGGTTGAAAGAGATTCCACCAAAGGAAGCATGGCTCACAATGGTTTCAATGGTTTTGGAATCAGTTAGTCCCCAAGACACCCCCGGCCACAGTGATGGGTGATCTGAAAATGAAGCATATCAAAATGCTATTGATAAGCTAAATTAGCAGACAGCTTATCTGAGGCTCACATCCGCCATATGGTGCCCCAACTCCTGCGCCTGTTGCTGCCACAATAGGCACGCCTACCCAGAAGGCACCCTCGGACAGAAACCCAGCAGCAGCGGCATGCAGGAGGGCTACTGTGTTTACATTTTATTTCGTGCTATTAGCTTTGTGCCTCCCCCATCCCACCCACCAGGGCCTTGACACATACACAAAACCGATGTAAAAAACACTCATTACCTGCGGGGCACACGCACGCAGGCCGCCTGTGCGCGCCCGCTAAGGGGACACATCAGGTGAACAGAGAGCAAAGCAGATGTCAACTTCAGAACTGGAGCGGCCTGGTGGGGGAGGGGGAGCCAGGCCGGCTCCCAGCGAGAGCCCCAGCAGACAATGCGCTTTTCTCAAAACACTAGGGCGGGCGGGCCTCTGGGAGTGGCTATTTAAAACACTTGGCTCCTTTTATTTCACCACCATGGAAGTGAATTCGGCTCTGAAGTGCCAGAGCAAATGAAGTCATTTGGTTTCCGGGGGCTTCCTTTGCATTCGAGCAGCAGCAGTGAGGCTAGACGGAACGTCGGAAGGTCCAGCTGAAGTTGTTGTTTCTTCCAATTAAAACTGATTCCGCAGAAGATTTGGCACCTGGGCTTTATTAACTTTTTTTCTTTGAAAAGACACGAAGGTCGTAGGAAATTTAAAGAACATTGGACACAGGAATGAATGCTGTCGAAGACGACTCCCTTCACAAAATGCCATCAAGTCAAAGTGTGAAGATGGCCAGATTGGTTGGTATAAAAGATTAATGGTGATTGTTGTCAACTGAATTCACAAGCTTTCTGCAGTTCTTTATCCTTTCTACGCTCTCTAAAAAGGTTCTTATCTTTTCAGAGATATCATTGATAGTAATAAATTATTACTATTATTTTTTTTTAGTTTAATATCTAGGGGAAAGATACTGGTTTTCAAAGAGAACTCAGAAACACAGAACATCTGGTTACGCAAAAATGCACAAGATGCAGGTTTGGAGAGGTGCAATGCAAAAAAGTCTCTTTCCTAATATTCAGATCTAGTTAATTATTGCATGAAGGCACTCGTTTCACCCCCCAAGTTACCCACACTTAAGCAGACAACATTCTTGGATGAACTTTTCAAATTTTCTTAAACATTCTCTATTAAAAAATAAAAAAAAAATAAAAAGTAAACTCCTTTCAAGTTAAATTGAGATTGCACTTGAACTCCATCCAAGAGTAGAGCTGAACTGAATTATGATAATTAGAAAGCTGTGCCTATAAAAAACCAGCACAGTTCATGCATTTTTTTTAAAGTTCATGCCAGAGAATATAAGTTCAATATGTTCTCACATAATTAACATTTCCCACCATTAGCAGCAGTTTTTCAGTTTATATATCTGTAAAAACAACAGAGCTCGTCACTGTTGTATATTCGCAGTCAATATACAAATACATCTAAACCTGTCAGATGTCTAAAAGCAACCAGCGTTTCCCGCTAGAGACAACAGGGACTTGACTTGTTCATCAATAAGCTGGCTTTTCCTTTTAAATGCAATGTTTCAGTGCTGGATCCTGTCCCTTAAATTAAAACTGCTAATGAAATCCGAGGACAGTCTTAAAAAATAATGTGGGGAGAAGAAAAAAAAAGACAGAAAGCATTGCATCAGGACAGGACTGTAAATGCTGGATTTAAGCAACTGGGGGAGGAGATGGGCCACATAACGCAACGAGCGTTGGAGCCTGCCCTTGGCCTGCCACAGAAGTAGGAAAGAAGCCTCTTAGGAACCCCCCGCACCCCCCACCTCCATCCAATCAGAAGAGAGACCAGTGGTTCCACGGTTAGCCAGGACTCCCAGACTATGGAAACTATTTTTTGAGAATCTTCCCAACCATGCAAAAAGCCAGTGGACAAAAGGAGAACTTAAGAGTGCAGAGGAAGCCACCCTGTAAGGAATACCATCCTGAAAGCTGACCCTTCAGAGCGTCCCATTTGCTTTGACTAAAATAAAAGTACGTGTTTTGAACGTCTCTTATTCTGCATCCTATGAAGCCCAAATGTATCTTGAAGAAATGGCTAAATTTCAACTGTAAGTTCAAATATAGGATAGGGTCAAGGCAGCTTAGGACAAGTATGTTACAGATTAAGGACTCTCGATAGTTCACAGCTTTGAAATAAAACAAGATAAAAACCCCCACAAAACCACTCCAGATATTTAGATCCAAATATTCTAGCATTCCAGAAACCATCCCAGAATAGGGAAGAACCTGAACCTTCCTGACTGCCTAAGTATCCAGTAATTGCAAGACAAGAGGGCCTAACCTAATATTTGTCAAAAACCCCAACCCTGAAACATTAAGCTCAGGATGACCCTGAATTTCTTAATTTTATCACCTCCGTGAATATAAAATAATAAAATAGATCACTGATATCGTTCAAACATTATTTGAGATTGGATTTAAATACCAACGGGTGATCTGTGGCTTCTACAGATAAAATAAGAAAAAGCATCATGCAGCTATGAAAGATTATTCCCGGCACCAGTCAGTCCCCAGTAGCCTCAGTCTGTCAATAACTCTTCTTGTCGCGTTCAGAAGTAGGACATTAGCGCTCTGCTGTTCCAGTCACCAAATTCTAAAGGTGAGGCTGCAATGCCCGCGATTTATCGACACAAAGGTGGGCTCTGATTTCCCTGTGCTGCTACAGAGAAAGCTGGACACCTGCTCTGGCCAGCGTTCTTCAGTCTTTGCAGAAAACAGGCCCCCAAAGTTTTATCACTAAACAGATCCAACCTCTAAGCACAGCTTTCACTCAGCATTATTTTTTTCTCCTTTTGCAATCTCTACTGAGAACAAGACAAAGTGCCTACAATGTAAGCTTAGAAGTGTTATCTACCTCCTGTCTGTATGTGAACATGGTTGTTTTATGTACCCCAGAGCACAAATGCAGTTATTTTCACCAACCTTTTGAGTGATAAAACAAACAATTTTCATTTGCAGGCAGTATAATTATGCTCACAATTAACACATAATAACACATGAGATTAGAGAGAAGAGTAATCCTACAGATGTCCAAGCTCTAGTACAACCACCGTGTATGAGACATCAATCCATTTCTGAAGCAATAAACCTTCAAATATTGTTAATGGCACGGCCCATTTCTTCCAAGTCCCATCTAACATTTGGGATCTACGTTCTCTAACTGCTCCCATTACATACTCTTCTACTGCAAATGTGACAACATATATGATCTAGACACAGATGACAAGTACATTCTCCCCAAATTTTCCCATTAAGAAATGCCCTCTTTATAACTGCTTTTCTGTTTTGTCAGAGCCAAATTCAAAATTGTCTGCAAATGACTGAAGCTCAAGCAGCAAAAAGGACAAAACGTTGTTTTTCCTTATGACTTGCTTGTCCTTTTTCTAAATAAAAGGGATGCCGGTCTCCAAAGTGAATGTATGAACATATAATTGTTGCTGTTAAAGTAAAAGAGAGGTAGAGAAGAGGGGAGGGGAGAAAGAAATGGCCTTCCCCCAGGCTGCACCCCTACACCCACACAATCCTCCCTTATGTGTAATTAGTTTGCTGCTGGGGCCCGGACACACACTGTACCACAATGCAAGGAAGCACCTCTCGGTGAGAAATTCATTTCAATCTGGCTCAAACCAAGCTAGGTTGCCCTCCCTCTTTAAATTAAATTTCATTAAGTATGTGTCATGGTGAGTCCTGGTTTATGTTTTGAGAAAAGAAAAAGAAAACGCTAATAATCTTCCAGGCATATTCTCTGGATGGAGTTCTATTTGTTACTTTATAAAAGATCACACAGAGGAGGACTCTAAACAAAGCTTCTTTCCTCTAATATTTCTTCATTCTTACAGTCAAGGCAAAGTATCACATTGGTTTTGTTTCGAACTTGTGAAAAAAAGAAAGGAAGAAAGAAAAGTTATTTAATACTCCCCTAAAACTGCAGATCAAATAATACTTATCATTAAAGTAAAAATAAAATGGTCTACATTGGCACTTTTACACCATCAGCAAGAACCGGTAATGGATACAGCTTATCAGTTCATTTTTTTATACCAACAACAAATAAAAGAATTGTAAACTCTGTTTAAAACCTGAAACCTGAGAGTTCAACACAGTTGTGCGTACAAAGAAATGCTAAACAAAAATATCAGTGACCATTTATGGAAATAGTGAGATTAGAAAAATAAGCCTTTCCCCGAAAAAATAATCAACGATTCAAAACCTCACTGTTGACAAAGGTTCAACTAATCCATTTGTCTTTCCTGAGTCACTTTGTAATTAGTTCTACTATTTCCTCCTAAAGAGGAAAGATTCTTAGCAAAGTTGGATCCAAGTCTGGCCCTTATGAGCATTCAGATGTGTCTGGGCCCAGAGATCCTGCTATTTACACAAGGGCCCAATAGTGAAAGGATGAAGCAGGGGCACAGTTTGAGGTCTGTTCCCCAACCATTTCCTCAGAGTACCCTAGCAGAGAGGCACCCCCCACCCCCTACTCACCCCCACTCCGTGAATAAGGCACAAGCAAGATCCAGGGCAGGTTACAGAAAAGAAGTCCATCTCCTGCTCTGACAAGCCAAGGGGTCACATTTTCCTGATGGGATCTGTCTCTACTGAGCTAACCACCTGCAGGCAACCAGCACAGCACAAGCGATCAGACCACCTAAACTTCCAGAAACAATCATAGTGAAAGGTGGGGAGGAAGAAGCATGTGGCTGTCCTGAACGGATAGTGTTCTGCTCCTCTGCAAAATCTGCAACGTTTTTAATTGTTTTAAACACTATTTTGAAATCTGATAGGTTTTGCAGACCTTTCTGTCCCAAGACCTGGGCTTCCTCCCAGGTACTGTTTTTAAATACGGTCTTTCTACATTACCTGCTCCTGCAACAGCATCTGTCTCTTAAGTTTCCAATGCTTCCTGAGGTCAATTTTCATTTCTGCAAATCACAGGCAGCCACTTGCTTCTGAGAAGTTAACGAGCCTTCTGAGAAATGCTGGTGGCTGGTATTTCATTGTTTCATAAATATTTTTATACAGGGACACCCTTCAACTTTGAATACATCCTTAAAAAGAAATAATTAGCAAAGAAAACTATTATCTGGATTTTATTTCTTTGCGTGGGAGAATAAGGGAGGTGTGGGCCCTCCATTGTTTTCAATTCATTTAAATATTGCTTCAGTTTTTTAAAAAAAGTACAAGAACATTTTTTTTTTAAAAAAAACACACAAGTTGAACTTTCTTTAAAGCGGGCCTCTGGACTTTTGAAAACAAGTGTTGCCGCTACGAACAAAGACAAAAAGTGCACCCTGATTTTCTCCCCTCCTGGGGGTCATTTCTCTTCCAATACACAAACAAATCCCCCAGTATTTCCTACCGAAGGGAAGTTTTCCAGGGAGAGTCTCCTCCTGGGTTTGGTGGTAACTGCGCCCGAGTCTTTTTTGGACACAATGTTTCTGCTGACTCCTGAAAATTTTCCACTTGAATGTGCAATGAAGCAGCGGCGGAGGCAGCGAGAGTCCTGGAGAAGCGGCAAAGACGACCGTGCCTTCTTTCATCTTTGAGAAGGAACGAAACCCCGCCAGCAGCACAAGTCGGCGCAGACCCCGGGCCGGCCTCTGGGGCCCCGACGCCTGGGGCGGCCGGGCAGGCTCTGCGGGGAGGGGGTCTGGCCGGCTTCGGGCTCTGAGGCGGCGCCGGCGGCTCTCCCCGCCCGCGCTCGCTCCGAACTTCTGACTTCTCCGAGAAAAGCGTGGAAGCGGCCCGGGGATGTGAGGGTGTGTGCGCGTGCGGGCGGGAGAGGGGGGCGCGGGGGGCGCGGCGCGGCCGGGCCGGCGCCTCCAGGGCCGCCGGCGGGGGCCGCCTGTTGCCGCGCGGGCTCCGCAGCGCGCGGCCCAACTTGGCGTCCTGGCAACTCGCACGGCGGCGCCCGGCCTCTCTCACCTTGAAGGGGGACGCGGGGAGGCCGGCGCGGGGGCCCGGCCCCGGCCCTCCGCACGCCTGCCCGCCCGCCTGCCGCACACAAAGCAGAGCCCGGAGAGAAAGAGCGGCCCGACCGGGTCGCGCAGCTGGCCCCCCGGCGCCCCGTGCGCCCCTCGCACCCAGCATCAGCCCCGCGCGCCAACTTACCTCTCGAAGGGAGCCGCCGCAGCGCCCGGTGAGTCCAGGCAAACTTCGGCGCCGCTTCCCCCGCCCTCAGCTCGCTGCCCGGCTCTCTCCCCAGCTTCGGGTCCTCAGGCTGGGCCACCCTACCCCTGCTTAGCGGCGCTCCTGCCCCGGGGCCGGTTGGGCGCACTGGGCTGCTGCCCGCGGCTCCGGGCAAAGGTGGACGGGGTGGGGGGGCTTTACTGCATGGCCTGTCCCCGGACGCGGCCGCCCCGGGACCGGGCCCCGCCGCGCGGACTGCCCCGCAGGGTGGAAGCGAGTCTGCAAAGTGCTTGGTGGGCGCCCGCGGCGGGCGGCGGGGCCGCGGCAGCGGCTGCAGAGGCTCGGCTCGGCTCGGGCTGCGCGGCGCGGCGCGAGCGATGCTAAGAATGTTCGGAATGAGGACAGGAATGAAATGAACGCCAGGACCGAACTCGCTCCGGAGGGGTGGGGCCTCGGTGACGTCATGCTGCCTGCCGCCCGGGGCTGGGGGCGGGGCCTGCAGCCGCCGGTGACGTCATGGGGATTCGGGGCGGGCCCTGCTAGGCCGCCCGGCCGTTGGGGCGCGGGCTCTCCCGAAGGAGCGGCGGGGCGGAGTCTCGCGCCCACGGAGGAGCGGGGCGCGCGCGGGAGCCGCCCTGCCCCCCTCCCGGCGCGGGCTCTGGGCTTTGTCCGGAGCTGGGCGGGGCGGACGAGAGGAGGGCAGCTTGGCGGTGTCTGCGCCCGCGCGGAGATCTCGGGAAGCCTGGGTTCCCTCACCGCGGCGGGCGCCGGGGCTGGGGCTGCGCGCGCCGAGTCCGCCCGGCCTCAGTTTCCCTCCTCCAGGACGCGGAAGCTCGGGAGGCCGCTCAGAGCGCTCCTGAACTCGCGGAAACGTGCACGTCTATGGAAGAGAAGTTTCTTTTCTGGAAATTCGGGTGGTGGTTCTCCAGGGCGGTTGGCGTCTCCCCGGCCAGCCATTTCGTCCCTGTCGCTGTGTAAGTTCAGGGCTCTCTTTCAAGTCGGAGTCGGTCCCACTGTCGGGCAGAGGCACCTTCAGCCCAGCAGAGAGAGGATGATTACAGGGCTCGGAGCAACCCTGCGCTGTTAGCACGCTCCTCTCCGGGGCACTCTGCAAGCTCAGTTCGCTCACGGCCGCGGGTGGTGCCTTTCTAGAGTAGTGGGCCAGGTAAAAGCTCTCTAAGTTTGTTGTGTTTTTTTGCATGTGGGTAGGCCCCTGGCTGGGAATCGAACCCAGGCCGCAGCGCTGACAGCGCCAGCGCCGAAGCCTTAAGCCACTACACCACCAGGGAACTCCGCATGGAGAATGATTTTAATTCTCCCTTTGGAGGCAGTGGCCGGGGTCAGTGGGTAACCCAGAGCACAGCTGGGTAGAGGTGACGCCCTGCCGCAGAGCTGTCACAAGTTCGGGGCCGTCGTGATCCGCAGGTTTGCCTCGATCCAAGTAGCAAAGCAGTTCTGGTGGTGGTGCTGGTGGCCCCCCTCCTACAGGCACTTGCCCTCGTCCCCAGTGAGGCCTCAGGATAAATCGCAGCCCCCAATGCATGCGCCCAGGAATCGCTTACCTCCCCGTAACTGGGGAGCGGGACTCTGACTCGCTTTCTGCAGAACGAAACTTACACGACTGCATTTTTTATTATTTTCTTTTTTTTTTCTTTTCTCACCATTGCATGTCTTATTGAACTGTTGGTTGAGAAAATTGATTCACGTGCAGTTGTAAAAAAATAATACAGAGAAATCATTTGTTCACTTGGCCCAGTTCTCCCCAATGGCAGTGTCTTCCCAAACTATAATACGAAATCACAATCAGGATGTTGGCATTGATCCAACCCACCCTCTGGCATTCCCCCAGTCTTTCTGCATCTAGTTCTATCCAGTCTTCTTCCCTGTGTAGGTATCCACCACCTCGGTCAGACACTGACGCACTTTATCTCTAGTTTGTATGCACTAATAAGGTCATATACAACGAGGTTCACAATAATGACCCCAACCACCTTAGCACTGGTTTTTGGAAATGTATAAACAGGTCATTAATTTGGCATTAAAACTGCACTAGGCATGTCTCTTTCCAAATACCATCTTCTAAAAGCACCTGACAGAATCTGATGGCAGTGCCAGCCCAACAATGGTCCCTAAATCACTGTTGACTAGTGTACCTGGGCGCCTTTCAGATTCTAGTTTCCATCTCCTAGCCACCTGGCAATACAAGTTCTCCCGTTCCTTACTGAATCATGGAAAAATACCTTGGCCTGAGAGTCAAGGCTGTTCATGACATACTGTGACTTCCTGACCAGTATTTTGTCCAATTTCTCCCACCTATGTGCATGTCTTTTGAGACTCATTTTTAAAACCTTTTCTTCCAGAAAGACTACTCAACTAGATATGTCTTCCCTAGGACCCTCAGATCTCCTTGGGCCAGATACACTGCCTGTATTCTGTTAGCTACCCCATATCTGAGCCCCTAGAAAGTACCATATTTTGCTGTGTATAATACGATCCCATGTATAATGTGCATCTACATTTTTGGCCTAAACTCTCAGGGGAAAAAATCAAATTTTTATTTTTCATACAGATATCATTATTGATTTCTAGAGTTACACTTTTAACTCATAAGCATAAATAAAAGAATTTTAAAAATATAGATACGGAATTAGTACTACCCATGTATAATATGCATCCTTATTTTTCCTCACAAATCTGAGCAAAAAAGTACATATTATAGACAGCAAAATGCATTATACTGTGTCTCATTTGGCTAAGCGTACTGCCTGGTACCTACACAACAATGGAAGCAACTCTCATGGTCTCTCCACCCTAACTTCCACACATTTTTGCTTTCCTCGGGCTACCCATGGGGCAGTGCATAGCACCTGTGGGTTTAGGGCCTAGGAGCAACATTCGCCCAGCATCTGAGGGCTGGAACTCTAGCTGCCGCCTGCTGAAATGACAACAGCTACCCCGTACTCTACCCACACTCAGCACCTGGCATTTCGCATGTGCCATCTCAGTTAATCTCATTGTACAAGGTAGCCATTATTAGCCTAATTTTATACAAGAGAGGAACTGAGATGTAGAGAAGTTATCTAACCTGCCCATAGTCACAGAGACAGGCGAGAGTAGAGCCAGGACCTGAATTCCTTCTGACTTTTGCCCATGTTAATAACCATTGACCTCTACTGCCCCCAAGTAGAAACAGATATATACAAGGGCTGTTTTTTTTTGGGGGGGGGGGAATCCAGCCATAAATGCCTCTATTTTTCATATTACATGACTGGATACTTTCAGAACAGCCCTCGTATATCAAAGCAATAGAATACTAGGCACTGTTCTAAGTTCTTTCCATATATTACCTCATTTAACCCTCACACTCCTGCTCTGACATAGGTACTCTTATTACTTTCACTTTATAGATGAGCAAACTGAAGACCAGGGAGGACCAGAAATAATTTGTTCAGGCTTATGCAGCTGGAAAGTAGTGAGTAAGAATTCAAATCCAGGCAGTCCAGCTCCAGATTTCACGTTCTTAACCTTCCACTCAGTTGCTCAAATTACTATTCTGAATGCAAAAGATCAACCATCTGCAGGGGTGCCCTACTCTGAGATGTAACAATTACTTGTAGCAGTAATGATACAAGAGAGTTTATTACCCAAAGAATTACCAAGGAAGACACTAGCTTGTAACACTTTAGGGAAACAGTGATCTACTTAATGGTAACAAATTATTCTGAAATAGAAACTATGAGTCAGAAAGCTAGAAAAAGAGCCAGTGGATTAAAAGTTTTCCTGAAGAAGTACCTGGTTCAGGAAAATAATATTTTGTAAGACAAGTAAAGCTGTATTAATAATAATGATGCAGGAGTTCCCTGGCGGTGTAGTGGCTAAGGCTTCGGCACTGTCAGCGCTGTGGCCTGGGTTCGATTCCCAGCCAGGGAGCTACCCACATAAAAAAATAATAATTATTATTATTATGCAATTTATCTCAGTCCCAATGAAGTTGAGCACATTTTCTTATAGGAGTATAAATTGGTACAAGGTGGAAAAGTTTGGTATTAGCTGGTGAAGTTGAAGATATGCATACTTAGACCCAGATGCTCCTTTTAAGAATACAGTCAAGAGAAACTCAGGTACATGTGCACCAGGAAGGCTCTCTGGGGCATTTTTATAATAACCTCAAACTAGAAACAACTCAAATGTCCACTAATGGTACACAGGGTATGTGAATTGTGATATAATCATAAAATGGAATACTATACAGAGTTGAAATGGAGTGACAGCAACAGAGGTGAATCCTAAATATATACTATTGAATGAAAGCAGTATGGAGTAAAACAGTCCATGTAGTAGAGTTGTGTTTATGTAAAGTTCAAAAATAAGCAATATTGAACAGCATTGGTTAGGGATGTATATTTAGGTAGCAAAACTAGAATGGGGGAGGGGGACTAGATGGAAGAACATGTAATTACCAGTAAGTCTTGGGTAGTGGTTGTCACTGGGGATAGAGTGTGGTGACAAGAAAGGGAGGCATGGGAGAGAGGGCTCCTAGAGTTTTGGAAAAGGATATATTTTTCTCTGCTTACATGGAAGTTCAATAAGCTATGCATTTGTTTTAAGCACCTTTTTTAAAAAACATATCCTTTGTATTTTGCAATTTTTAAACATTAAATATGAACGTTAAAGAGAACCACTATGTTCACATACTTTGCGTGTGCCCAAGGCTGCACTGTTCTGACTCCTACCCCTCTGACTCTGTCATCAGCCCTTATTATACATCCTCCCTCTCTTCCAGGTCCTCAGCTTCCCTCTATACTGGGGCCTTTCCACCAGCATTTCGACATACACAAGTCTCTCCCCCATCTTAAAAACAAGGAAAAAAATAACATTTTATTGCTGTAACCTCATGCCCAGCTTCCGTCCGCTCTCCTCCCTTCACAGCTAAAATTCCAAAAGGGATTGTGTGGGCTCATTACCTCCATTTCTTTATCACCAAGTCCTCAACCCTCTCCAATTGGGCTTCTGCTCTGACCACTCGTTCCATCAGAGCAGGTGTCCGGCCGGCCTCCCTGACTCAGTGTAGCTAGCCCACCCCCTTTCACGTGCGCCCTCTGGGGTTGTGGAACGTTGCTGACCATCACCGGCCTGCAGCAGTCTGTCTCTCTCCCTGTCTCTCTCCTCCTGCTTCTCCGGCCACTCCACTCTCCTTTGCTGACCCACTCTCCTCTCACTAGCTGTTTAATCTTGTAGTTCTGGATCCTAGGGGGTTTTTTTCTGTCTCACTTGCTATCCAGCCTCCATCAGATTCTAGCTAATTCACTTCCTTGGTTTCAGTTATTATTTGTTTGCTGTTGCTTTCAAACACGCACGTGCAATCCATATCTCCATACCAGATGTGTATATTTAATTTCCTGCTTGATAACATCATTTGGGTATCTCTCAAGTACGTCAAACAGCCTGTCCAAAACTATGATCTCCTGCTATGACTGTGGTCTTTGTCAGGTGTTTCCCATTTGGGGGGAAAGGACCAGAAACCTAGATGTCAGTCCTGATACATCCCTACTTGCTCAATACCCTTCCGGAGTGTTCTACCAAATTTGGGAAGAATCCATCTAAGGCCCTGCATGAGCCACTCCCTACCTTTTCAGGCGTCTGGTATCTTTCCTTCCCGGCCGTGTGTTCCTCCCCCACGGGATAACTTTTAGTTTCTCAGATTGATCGTCTGCCCACAGGACCCTTGTCTGTGCTAGGACAGCTGCTGAACTACTTTTGCCTTCCCTTTAATCTAATCCGTTCTTCTCCTCCTGTTATTATAATAGCTCAAATGTCATTTCATCAAGTCACTTTTTCCTGATCCCCAGGCTTTGTCACGTGGTTGCCTATTGTATAAGTTGTCTAATGCTTGGTAACAAGTATCTCCAGAACTTAATGTCTTAAACAGTAATGATCATTATCTCGCATGACTTCTGTGGGTCGGGTCTTTGGAATGGCTCGGCGAGGTGGCCGTGGCTTGTGGTCTGTCCTGAGATTGTAGTCAGATGTCGGTCAGTGGGAAATGGAGTCGCCTGAAGATGGTAGTCACATACCAGCCAGGAATGCAGGTTCCTGAAGGTTTGAAGTCCCCAGTTCAAGACTGTTCACTCATATGGCTGGCAGGTTGGTGCTGGGTTTGGTAAGAGGATTCAGTTTCTTTGCACAGGCACCTCTCCATAGTTCTCGGGCTTGAGCTTCTTTACAGTATGGTGACTTGAATTCAAAGTCAAGCATTGAGGAAGGGGGAGGGTAGGAGGAAGGGAGGGGAGGGAGAAGAGGGGAGGAGAACTGGGAGGCAGGGGGTAGGGAGGAAGGGGAGGGGGAGGAGGACCGGGAGAGGGACTGGAAGGGGAAGAGGAGGGTCAAGGGAGGGGAAGAGGGCATGGGGAGGGAAAGGAAGAGTCACTCTTTTTATGAACTAGCCTTGGAAGCCAAATAGCATCCTTTCTACCATCCTCTATTTGTTAGAAGTGAGTCACTAAGGTTGGCCCACATCCAATAAGAGGGGAATTAGATTCTACTTTTTAGAGAGAGTGTGTGAAAAAAAATCTAAAAAAAAAACATTTTAAAAATCCCCTCAACTATTTCTCTCTTCCTGGACCTATCACAGTTTGAATTTTTTTATAGCATAATTATATTACATAGTATACAGATATCAGAGGTGCCAAAATATGTATACACATTTTAAGTTATGTTATCTGTGAGTTTTCGAAGTTGAACTGAATTACAGGAGCAATGTGTAGTATGACGTTCACTCAAAAGATGGTGTTCATCAAATGAATGCTGGTGCCACCAGGTGACAGGCAGGACAGTCAAAGAAAATGGCCAAAGTACAGTTGTCATTCGAGGAGCGCAAGACCATGTTGAAGTGGTATTTGTAATTAGAGAACGTTGTTTGAGTTTCCCCCACATTCTCCTGACTTCACACCCCTGACGCCTACCTGTGGGGGACCTTAGAGGAGTGGTGTGCCGTAGAAAACCGGCTACCCGGTGGGACTTCAGGAAGAAATTGAAACAGCATGCGCAGCGATGCAGTGTTGCTCAAACAGTGGTTCACAGTAATCAGAAGTGTCTGATGGTCACCACTGTGAGCCCCTCCTGTAACTGCAGAAGTCAAACATCACTTGTATTCATCTTTTGTTGTTGGTATATATCGAGATTGCAATGTTAATACAGTTTTTTCCTTTCTTAAAATGTAAATACATTTTTGGCACCCTCTGTATATAGTATAAACATCTGTGATTATTTGATGAATGCTTATCTTCATGCACTAGAACATAGGTTAGTACAAGAATCATATACAAGGGCTGTCCAGAAAAACCCCAGCCATAAAAGCCTCTATTTTTCATATTACATGGCTGGATACTTTCTGAATAGCCCTTCCTGTGCTTTATCTACCATTTTATTCCTCATACCTGGCACATTAATTGGTCATCAGCGTGAAATAGCCGGAAAACCTCCTAAGTCATCCTACCCCCAGAGAATTCCAGGGCCAGGGACGAGACAAAACAAAGAGCTGGAGGAATCTGTGCACCCCAAATAGAGCCCCACCTCACCAGTGGGGACGGTCCCTAATAATGGGACCTGCGCAGGGATTTTCCTGTCCTCTCTCATCAGGCTTTCTGCCTCTTCGCCATCTGTCCTTGGAGCTCTGCACCTCACTTCAAATAATCACCCCCACTCTCCAACCCTGCTGCTTCTTGCCTGCTGCCCTGAACCCCCTGAGCCCAGGCCTAGCCTTTCCTTCACCCTTCTCTGCTCAAACCATTCCATCTCTGTGCTTAGACAGGGCTCTGTCTGTCCTGAGCACAGGATTGCCCTCCTGCTCGAAGATACCCGCTCCTCCAGCTTCTCCATCGTGTGTGTGTGGATTCTGTGTCTCTTCACCTCACTGGAGAACCTGGGTCACGAATCATTCTCTCTGTCCATCATCTTCCCTCTTCCTCTCTCCATCAGCACTGTTTCTTCAGCCTTCAGGTAAGCACAGCTTCTCCACTGTCGTTAATGATTTTAACTGGCCCTTCATTTCTCTACCAATTGGTTCTGAGGCGCTGCCTGCAAAAGGACTGTCCTTTCCCACCTAGGGCCCGGCTCTTATCCAACCCAGCTGCTCCCCATTTAATAAAATTTGTTCTGGATATGGCATTCAGGTAGCCTGACCAGACATCCCGTTTTAAATGGGACAGAAAACAACAGTCCTGTCCCATTTCAAAAGGTGCGTGTGCTCAGCCTAGTCCCCCTGGGCTAAATGCAAGGTGTCAGTGGGCTGGCCACAGGTGCCATCTGAAACAGGACAGGACTGTTGTTTTTGTCCCACTTAAAATGGGCCTCCTGGTCAGCCTACATTCAGGGCTCTCCACACTCAGTCCCTGACCAGACTTCCCCATTTTTCTCTCTGTCGCCTGCGAACCTCTCATCTGTCTTTCCCCTTCATCACACAGGTCTAAAACTTCCCTGCCCCTGCACCTCTATTCTCGTCAGGAACACCTGCTCCCTGTGCGCCCCCTGCACCGTTGGAGCCTGAGCTCAACACCCCCCTCCTCCATGGAGTCTCTCTGGTACTATAATAGAAGCCCACCGTACTTCTCTGACTCCCACCCCGAGCACAGACTGCCTGGTGCTCCTGTGGGGTGTTGAATGGACACTTCCCTTCTCTTCCTAGTTTAATTTAGGGTGCTTCCTGGCACGCGATTAGCACTCACATTTTTGCACTCCCAAGAGTTTTTAGATGCAGAATCTTGTGCACAATGGATATTCAAATACGGGTTGATTGACTCATACACTGACATATCCCATTATTACTGCAAAGGGGCCACTGAGAAACCGTGCAGCACTACTTTAAATAAGTGTCCTGGGGTTCCCTGGTGGTGTATGGCCGGGCTTTGGTGCTCTCCAGGCTGCGGCCTGGGTTCGATTCCCAGCCAGGGAACCACCAAAAAAATAAAAAATAATAAAAAATAAATAAATAAGTCTCCTGCCAAGAAGATAATGAAATGGAGACTGTCACAGCTATTAGCTGTGTAAATGGCCTGAGGATGAAGGTGGTGCATGAAAGCATAATATACTTCTTTAGAAGATCCGGGGCCTGTAGGTGGGAATGGGTACTGTGAACTAAAGACAGCCGTACCGTTGGCGAGCGCCTTGCCACTCCTGACACATTTTGGGGGATGGAAAAACCTGTGCTGTGTTTTTTCCTGTTTGGTGTGGGTAGTGGAGTTAGTGCAGGGACAAAAGGTACAGGCCTTGGGGGCAGGCAAAATTTGTCCTGGATCTCAGCCTCATTGCTTAGATTGCAGAAGAATATCATTGGCCTGAGGAAAGGCTTATGATAAAAATATGAACAATATGACATCATGTTTATAATTGGTTTTTAAAAAGTATAGATGAATGTGTGTGTGTGT